>JAOVVB010000023.1:6703865-6718086 GCA_028570985.1 Heterobranchus longifilis | reverse complement strand
GCTGGGGAACTTCCGTTACCAGGCTGATTCCTGTACTGTACTACACTATGCTTTGTTTAGATTGTCTCCACCTCTTGATATCCCTCCCCCTTGAAAAGTATAAACTCTCCAGAACTGAGTTTTAGTCAGACTTGAATGATTACTTACAAGAGTAACTTCTCCTTGAACGTCTCCTGGTCTTTGCTTCGACGAAGGAAAAAGGTTCCAACAGCCTCTTGATCAATAAAAAACTCAACTTATTATTATTATTATTATTATTATTATTATTATTATAACAAAAAAAAATTATGGGTTTCACGGTGGTGTAGTGGCCTCGCACCTCTAGGGTCAAGGGTTTGATTCCCACCTTTGGTCCGCTTAATTGGAGTTCTCCCTGTGCACCCCGCCTCATGCCCAAAGACTCCTGAGATAGGCTCCAGGCCTCTATATAGGCCCCTGTATAGGATAAGCAGTATAGAAAATTAATAAATTTTATTATGACCTTGTGACTTTGAAACATACTGGGGTTAATTACAGTCTTGGTCCCAGAGCTAAAGCAGGACCATTTTTTTATTACACTCTGTAGACCTTGTGTGTATGTACAGTATGTGAAAAAGATGCTCTTATAACTTGACACCCCACACTTCACATTTCTGTCTTCACAGTGCCAACTAAGCCATTAAGGCATTAACCAGGAAACATTTGCGAAACCTTGACAGAGTTTTTTCTTTCTTTTTTTTTTTTTTGAGCAAATAATCTGATGTGGATATTTTGCAGACTTCACAGACAGTGATATTTTGTGATCCATGCACACACATACAGTATGCTTAAGTTTGTCATTCTTCTTCAATTTAACAATTTAATTATTTAAATATTTAAAATACCTTTTAAATGATGTCATCAGTCATCATTATAAGTGAAAGGTTAAATTAAAAGTAAAATATTTGCATTTCAGATGAATCGCAGGGTTTCTTAGTGTTTGGTATGGCCGTGTCTTTTGCCTTAATGACAGTAATGACAGTGTGCACTCGAGTGTGTATTAGTGTTAATTCCACTGACATGTCATCTGAACCCAAGCTTCAGTGAAAGAGCTTGAAAGACTTCTGGAAAATCTTACCTGTTGTACTAGGGAGATTCTAACATGGTCTTCTTACAAATTTGCTTAAATGTAAATAGTAACCTGTAACCTGCAAAAAAAAAAAAAAAAAAAAAAATATATATATATATATATTAATAATGTCTCTCTCAGTCAGTGGTGGCTCCTGTTCCATCTCAGGCTTGGGTGCATTGTGCTGACCAGTATCATTTTTGTGCTGACCGCTTCTTTATACACACGAATTACTGCTAGTCAAAAAAGACACATTGTGCTATAGAGCGAGCATTCAGAGAAGAGTATATGATAGGGAAAAGGCATTCGTGATTTGACAGAGCCATCAAATACCATATATAATATCTTTTAGGAAAGTGAAGCATTTTGGAAAACATCTTCACCAAATGCCTCATGCAGCAGTTTGCCACTGCTAAGAGGTCTAATAAATGTATGGAATTTTAGACCTTCTTGTAAGTTGTTAATAAAAATGCAGCAAAATATGATCTGTGTGCGCTGAGGTGCATTTTAACACCCCTGACATTTTAATAGCACTTGGCCCAGGACAGTGTGCAGTGTAGGCATTAGGGGTGTAATGTGATCACACTATCTGTATTTCTTCAGTGCTCCAAATGTCTGTATCTGTTTTGAGATTTGAACAGGAAGTAGATATGACCTAGACATATATTCATACACACTGTTTATACTATACATGTGGAAAAGTTAGTACACTCTTTTTTAATTCTAAGTGTTTTTGTGTAAAAACATAATAAAAATTATCTGATCACAGCAAGTCTTACATAAACAACACAACAACATGGAACTTTTTTTTTTACTGTTCTATTATATATTTAACAAAAATGAAGCCAAAAAAAAATATTGGCAATACTAAGTATCCTATCGTCCTATTTCCACAGGATTTAAGAGAGTAAGTTGCAGCGAGGTGCTGCATTTGATTAATTGATTATTAGCAGGTGTGCAGTCTATAAAAGCAGTTTTGGCAGTTTTCTGGTCTGGAGCTTTCAGGTTTGTGTTAACACAATGCAAAGAGGAAAAGACATCAGCAATGATCTTAGAGAAGCAACTGTTACTGCACATCAATCTGTAAAGGGTTAAAAAATAACATTTCAAAACTATTTGGAGTTCAGCGTTCTACAGTGAGAAAGATTATTCACAAAATTCATATTTCATTTCAGTAATTCATCTGAAAATTACAAAAAAATCAAAAAAATTAAGTGGTACATCTCAACTACAGGGCTCACTGAACATGTTAAGTGTTAAAGTCCATGACAGTACAATACAATTAGAAGACGACTGAACAAACATAGTTTGTTTGTAAGGGTGCCTGGAGAAAGGCTCTTCTGTCTAAAAAAAACAAATAAATACTTTTGGTTGCAAAATGAATCTAAACATACCACAAGACTTCTGGAACATCGTCCTATGGACAGATAAGATCAAACTGAAGTTGCTTGTCATTACAGCAGAAACAACTCATATCCGCCATCAAGTATGGTGGTAGAGAGGTGTTGATTTGGGCTTGTTTTGCAGCCACATGACAGCACATTCTAGTCACTGAGTCAGTCGTGAACTCCTCTGTATGCCACAGTGTTCAAGAGGTAAACGTGACGCCCTCTGTCCGACAGCTAGAGTTTGGTCAAACTTGGGTCATGCAGCAGGACAGTGATCTGAAGCACACGAGTAAACATATAACACAATGATTGAAAATTAAAGAATCAAGGTTTTGGAAGGGCCTAGTCAAAGGCCAGTCCTCAATTTAATAAAAATGTGGTGGGATCTTATGAAAGCTGTGCATATGCAAATATCCAAAAACATCAATGAACTAAAGCAATGTTGTAAAGAACAATGAGCCAAAATTCCTCCACATTTACTGTATGTGAAAAACTGAGAAAGTCATGCAGGAAAGATATTGAATCATGGGGTAATTAGTATTGCAGAGATGTTTTTTTTAATTTTTGGATAAATGTTTGTTGTCATGGTGGGAAAAAAAAAGTTTTTGTTTGTCTGAAGTTGTATTTTTGTGTTTACACAAAAACAAATAGAATTGAAAAAGGGGGTACTAACTTTTACACTGCAAGAACTTTGGTATAGTATTTTTAAGTGCAGTTGCAAAATAAATAAATAAATGATAATAATTAATGATTTTGTTTCTCTGCTACAGTGGATCATTTCAAGTTCATTTTGAGTTAATGTACCAGCTTCAAAAATCACTAGTTAACAGATTATGTGAATGACTCACAAAGCCTACAGTACTGTAAGTGGCAACCGGAATTTTTTATAAAAATTTCTTGTGAATAAAGGCGTGAAACCGATTTGCCATTTATAAAAGACCTCAAGCCCAATACAATGAGGAAACTCTTAACCGCAATAAAACGTTTTAAAGAAGGTCATACGCCCGTGAATGATGATCATGGCCGAGGTGGCTTGGAGCCCAGTGCAGTGGTTCCCATGAACATTCAGCAAGTAGAAGGCCTGGTCCTTGTCGCCAACTTGTGGAAGAGACGCATCTGTCTCTCGCAACTGTACACACAATCATTCACCAACACTACTTGCATATTACAGGAACTCGGATGAGAGTTATTGCCACATCCCCCATACGGTCCTGACCTCGCTTCGAACCATTTCCACATGTTTGGGCCATTAAAGGAGTTCCTGGGAGGCCTCCTTTCAGACATGAAGTAGGCAGTCTGAGAAAGCTTTCTACCTTGATGGTATCCAAGCACTGGTAAAATGTTGGGATAAGTGCATTAGTGTAGCAGGGGATTATATAGAGAAATAAAAGTCTTATACTATTGCTATTCCGCACAATCAAAAGGTTTGTCATGAATGTTCCACATATTACCGATTTAAACGTGGTTCCTGAAAAATGGTGAATCTAAAGTGAGAAAATAGTAAATGACTGAACAAATGATCTGTTTCAGTTTTTGCAGTGCTTTGGTTTGCACAGCAATATTAAGACACATGACTTCTTTATGTATAACATATTACAGTATCTGAGATCTTACTGTAAATGGCAAATGGCCAGCTTTGTCTTACAGCGGCTTACTTAAGTAATCACACACTGAACATTTCCACATTTTTATGCCACAACCCAGAACTGAAATAGATTAAATTGAGATTATATGGGGCAAATCAATATAGTTAATATAGTCAATTAACTTTAATATGAAGATGCTTAAAATTTGCAGTTTTGTGGATTTTCAGCTAAATTAGCTCTGGTGCAAACAGTTCTTATCCAAAATCACATACAGTAACTATTCAACCAGTGTGCTGGGAAGATCCCAGAATCTGTTAAAAAACATAAATTGACAATTACAAAAGTGGGATTTAAGAATAAGCCTAGGATAATTGTTTTTTGGAAAATTATTAGTAATTATTATCATCACTATTAGTATCACTGTACTACTCATCGAGTCTGATTTCAAAATGACAGCAAATTAGGATTAAGTTTATTGTTTATCACTAATTAATGCAAGCAAGTTTTTGAGAAACTCCAGTGTTGGACAGGTTGAATTTCATCACTGCTCTTTGTTGCGGAAAAGGCAATATGATATTCACCAGCTGTTTAGGGAGGAAGGTGTTTTGTGCTGTTTTGATTGTTCAAATGCCAGAAATGTTTTGTTAATTGTGTCTGTAATGCTATTCCAACAGCAGGCATTTTCTACTTCTGTGAACACTCTTCTGTGCCAGTTTTACTGTGCAGTATAGTTGCATTATACACACACACACACACACACACACACACACACACAAAAACACACACACACATAACACAAAAGGATGCATGTTAAATGAAATGGCAGTTTTTTTTATGAAGTTTATTCATATATTCATATTTTATTCATATATTCATAATTCATATATTTTTCCTAAACTTTTACTCAGCACAGTGTTATAATGTGATAATGTCTTTAAAAATATTTAAGCATTACCTAAAGTCAGTAATTCAATTAAGTTTAATTTGGGTAGTTTCAGCCACTGTTGCCTCGCACCTCCAGAGTAGGGGGTTTGAATCTCACCTCCACTACTTAAGACACGCAGTGTAGGCTGATTGATATTTTTTATCCAATACGATTGTGTTTTAACCAAATATAAGATATGCGGTATAGATGTTTAATATGTTTATATGTTTTTCGCTATAAAAATATGTATGTAGATGTTTAATGAACAAACCAGAGATGACAGTGGCATGAAAAAAAAACCCTGAGAAAACATGAGGAAGAAACCTTCAGAGGACCCAGACTATTCCCTGAATAGCATGACAGAAAACAGACCATTAACAGAACACTTTTTTCAGGTGACATCTAATATTAGATTATAGTGTAGATCAAAACATTTGAAAGCGTTTTACCTTATACAGATGTATGTATGAGTAAAAACAAGCAGCACTGAGCGGCAGTTCTTAGCTTAGAAAAAAAAGCTACTAACTGGAATTTGTTCTAATTGAATTTATTGGGTGGATTTGATGTTCACAGCTAACCTGGTTACATCATGATTGCAATTTAATAAAATATTGTAGAAAATTAGCTACATCTTGCACTAATGTTTTGTTTCTGTGTCATCCCCAGTGTTGATTTCACACTTATTAGTCCAGCTGGCTCTACATATATAAAACACTCTGTGGTGTTAATTCAACACTGGGGATTTTGCTGTGTACTAGCCGACATCAGTATGTTAGCTAACTAACTGGAAATTTTAGTCAGTTGATAACTTGTGAGTTAAGTGGTTAAAGGTACGTGTTTGTCTTAGACATATGGTGGTTTCTGTCTCTCATTTTGTCTCTCTACTTCAATCCTGTAATCTCATACTTGGTTTAATTATACCGTATTCTTGTCTATGTG
Source organism: Heterobranchus longifilis (assembly GCA_028570985.1). Lineage (NCBI taxonomy): Eukaryota > Metazoa > Chordata > Actinopteri > Siluriformes > Clariidae > Heterobranchus > Heterobranchus longifilis. Next base: position 6,712,161 of record JAOVVB010000023.1, on the reverse strand, counting down.
TCTCAGCACACACAGAATAATTGGATAGGCAGAAATACAGAGCATTCAGATTTTTATTATTTATAACCATTCATATTTATTCCATTTATATCTCTATTCATATCTATATATGCGAAAGTGAGTAAAAAATTATCAGCACTCAAGCTGTAGAATCTACTTTTATTAACTTTTAGAAAAGACAAATTTTTGCCCTTCTGTCAACATATTCTCTCATTAAAAAATGTTTTAGGCTGAGCTGTGAGCCACGAATGCACCTTGTAGCACTGCTTTCAGAGAACCAAACAGGTGAAAGTCCGATGGAGAAAGATCAGGACTACAGTGAGGATGCTTTAATACTTCAAAACTTAGTTTCTGCAGAGTGTCAACAGTGTGGGAAGAAGTGTGCAGACGTGCATCATCACACAGGACAACAACGCCCATGGATAGCAGTCCTCTGCATTTAATCTGAACTTTAACCTTTAGCTCTTCAATAAGCGTCTCACTGCATCCGTTTAACCGTTTTTCCTGATAATGTTCTAATATTGGCTCTTGAGAATCATAGAAAAGTATAAGCATCAATTTTCAACCTGATGGTTGACTTTTGAACTTTTTCAATCTGCGATTGAGGATGTTTCCATTCTATACACTACGTTTTACTTTCAGGCTTGTAGTGATGAATCCATGCCTCGCACACGCTTCTGTTTATGCTCTTCCTTTAGTCATTTCAGCACTAGGTACACCGTCAGACTACAAAAAAATCACTGCATGTGTCTGTGGCGTCTGCCAAATGCCATAAATGTAAGTGCTAATGTAACTAGAGTGCAGATAAATTTTGACTCACTCTTATATATATATATATATATATATATATAGTATATCCATTTATATCTAAAATGTAGTGTTCTAAAACACATTACAGCTGTTTACATGTGTGCTTAAATTTAATAGACATGTGTCACATTTTAGAGCATCAACTGAGTCTCTGTGACATCGAATAATCCTGGCAGCAGGTAACTGACACAGAGATATTGGAGTAGTAACAGCGTTTGTAATAGCTTTTTAACCTCAAAAGGCAATCTGACACCTAATTGAGTTGCTAATTTGCTAACAAACTGTCAGGCATATTGATTTGTCATTATTGTAAACACTTCAGCCACAACTAAAGTGTTGCACAGTACAACTGCTTGCACCTCTCAGGTGTCAGGGAAATTTTAGTTAGTACTTGCTGCGCCTACCTGGGTATCATTTCCTAAATTATTGTTCACCTGTTAAAAGCTTATTGATTAAACTATCTGCTCATTTTAATAGGAACACCTGTACACCTGCACATTTACAGAGTTATCTAATATGAGCCAATCATATTGCGGCACCACCGTGCGTGAAAATCATGGAGAAACAGTTTAAGAGCTGATGTTCACATCAACCATCTAAGATAGGAAAAAAGTGAGGTCTAGTCTTGGTGACTTTAACACACTCAGGCATGGCTGTTGGTGCCAGATGGGCTGATTTAAGCGTTTCAAAAACTGCTGCATATACAACAGTATATGGATTTTATACAGCACGGTGTAGGGGGAAAAAAACAACAACCATCCTGTTGAATAACCAGAGAATAATCAGACCAGTCTAACCAAAGTAACTCAAATAAGCACTCTGTACAACTGTGGTGAGCAAAAAAAGCATCTCAGCAGACACAAAACACCTGTGGTGGATGGACTACATCAGCAGAAAATCTTGTTCCACAACAGTCATCCAAAAACAAGAATGTGAGGCTACTGTATAATGGGGACAGGCTCATGGGATTGGATTGGATAAACAGCAGGTGTATACTGTATGTGGACAGTGAGTGATTATGAAAGGCTAAATGTAAAAGAATTATTGTAAAATTGTTGATATTGATTTTTTTTTTTTTTTTTGCATAATTACATCAATCTTGCCTGAACAAAATATTTTTACAAGTATTTTTCGTCACCCATCAGACTATGAAGAAAATACAGTAGAAATGTGGCAAAGCGTGTAAAGAGCTTTTTTTTTTTTCTCCTTCAGGTTCAGGTTGGGAGAAATCTATACGACAGATTGGATTTGAGAGGTAAGTTACATTACTTTATTTTAATATTATGGATTTTGTATAAACATAGAGAAAAAGAGAGAGAGAGAGGAAAACTCTCTCTCTGCATGCTTTACAGCATGTCTTATCCATTTTGGTACCTAAATATTACCAATTTTTATATTCATCTATGCAATCATATAACAGTTTAAGTATAATAATACATTTCATTTGCTTAAATATTGAACGTTTGAGTTACACCCGACATCCCTCATGCACCAGCAACAATTATTATGCCTCTGCCAATAAGTGGTAGAGGCATTATGTTTCCAGTTTACCCGTCCATGAAAGAATTGACGAATATCTCAGAGGAAGAGGTTAACTGGTAGCATGATTTAAATAAATTTCACCACAAAAGTAATCGATTACATTTTGGAATCGATTCAAACGGTAATGGTTAAAACGTGGTCAAATGTTTCTTGAAATGTACAGTATTTCATCGTTTTATCATTTCAAATGATTTACAAGTATGCCTAGACTTGGGGCTGAAGCAGAAAGTATTCTTCTTACATGAGAAAATATGTATGAATTGAATGAGTATAGTCGGCCGTTTGCGTGCATGGATATCTTAATGCATGTGTCGGGTGCATGCACAATTTGTGCAAAAAGCTAGTAGCAATAAGCTCATTAAATGATAAATCATTGAGTTAAATGTTAGCTTTTATATAGACTAAATAATTTTTCTTTGAGATTATTAAAAAAAAAAAAATCTAGATGTAGACGGTATGTGCATGTATCTGGAATATGTGTTAGGAAGGTATCTGGTATGCATCCTGCTGCATTATGTATTGATATAGATAGATAAACCTACAGTAGATATTACATAGAGGCTAAAGTAAACCCTGATTATCTTATAACTGCCTGAAAAAGAAAATAATTAGGGGAGGATATGGAGTATGAAAGTATTGTGCTGCTTTATGTTGTGCTAACTTATCTAGTTGATCTTTGACATGTGGATTTGCAAACCTGTCATAAGTGCCAACAGAAACCAGAATGCGGGACCTCTGAATTTCTAGAAAAATGAAACACCAGACTGTCCCACTCCCTTTTTCCTACAGCTGTGAGGCTGTTTAATGAACAGTTACCTCTCTCTCTGCCCCTGCCCCCACCTATTCTTACATCTCACACATCACTATTATAATAACATAATACACTTTTTAGTTTGTGCCCCCACTCTTCCTTTATATCCTTTTTTTTACATAGCTGTTAGGGTTACTGCACTGCTGCACAATGGTCACACTTTATCACATGACTGGAAGATGATGCTCTAATTATAGCTCATTGTTATTTACAGTATACCCTGTTGTTTATAACAATTACAGTAAAGTTAATTGAATTGAATTGAATTGAATTAAATTTGATGAAAGCAAAAGCATCCAAACTTTTTTTCTGTGAATTCCAGCTTTGAATCTTTTCTAAAAACCTGCTATTGGCTGTTGTGAAATTTTAAAACTATTTTAGAGTTATCCCAAAGAAAATAAGTTTAATTGAGTGAAAGTTAGAAATATTCTTCACTGAATGTGGTGTCTTGCATTGCTGTGAGTAAACAGGTTTTATAGTAACGCTGTAAACTTGAGTAATGGTTGTGCAAAATCAGGCTTTGCTCCCAGTGTCTTCGGGACAGATAACACCCACAGTACATGCTGCGCTACTAATAATTGTAAGTGGTGGAAAATTATTGACTCACCCTTGCTTGTTTGAAGTCTAGGAGCGAGAAAGACCTCTGTGATATTTTTAAATTATTGAGTTGCTTGCCTGTGTAAGCATCATCCTGCTGTTAGCAGGAAACAAACAGAGACAAACAGCATTACAGCCCACTTAAAACGTGTGTCAGGCAGCCTGCCCATCTCTCCATACAGCTTCACCTGAGCGTTAAACCCACTTACACCTGACCTGCTTTTGAAAGCTTCACATTTTTCAGAGCCAAATCTGACATGCCGAGGCACTCATAAGACCCTGATACAATTAGCCGCGGTTTCTCATAAGTGCGAGCCGCGCGTGCGTGGATTTATTTCGCTAAGAGAGGAGCCGCTGAAAGTGGCAGGAAGCTGAACTGTAAACTGTTTATGCCCCTAATTGACCTGTTACTCCAACGAAGGCATTTAGCCATGACATTACGGGACGTTGATGTGTCTCTCCTCTTAAACCTGGCATGGAGGCATGCGAGAGGGAGGAAACAGAGCCGCCAAATTGACTTAGAGCCGGCATGCCAGGGAGAGATGAGTCTAAAGTGGCTGCTGTGGACCAGAAAAGATAGAAACCATCATTGTGTCATGTTTTTTATCCAGAGGTGTCGGAGCATCCAGGTTAATGGGACTGTCTAAAACCGGCAAAAACGTCACATAATAAGTGGGAACGAGACTGTATTCATTAGCACAGTAGGGACATTTTTGCTTCACTCGGGTGTTGTTACTTTTTAGAGTTTATTTAAGGGTAAACCTGGGCTTATTGGAAACATCAGTGAGCTCTAATTAGACTGGAATTCACTTAGCAGGGATTGATTAGCTGTTACTGCAACTTTTTTTATGAAGTCTGGAGACACTATGGTTTGGGCTTCACAATTTTCCGACTGCAGAAGTAATTGCATGGTTGTGTGTGTAGGTGTTAATTATATATTAAAGAATTTAGGTGTAGGCGTGTAGCTGTTTATTATATTCTGTAAAGGATTTGATCTGAAGCAGAGTCTGGCATTCAGAGACATTAATCTATTTATATAATTAGCAAAAAAATTGCAGGGTGCAGAAAATATTTTGTAGTAAAGAATGATTTTACAGTGTTGATTATATTCAACCAGCTAGTAAAAACCAGCTAGTAAACCTTAAATGATGTTTATCTCCTACTATTTCTCTTAAATTGAAATTAGCTACAACATAATATAACATATCTATATATACTTCTTCTGCCAGATTGAAATCACAGAGCTTTATTTGTTAGCTTGAAAGTTCTAGTTCTGACTAAAGGTTAAAAGACTTTTACAGAACTATGAAAAAAATTGCTTTGAATAAATTGTTCCTAACTAGAATAACACTTTTTAAAAACAACGAAAAAAAAGCACCTTATTTTAACCATGACTGTTTTGATGTGTTTCTAATGAGAAATATTTATATCCTTTTAATATGGGGAAATGCTGATTTTATAGAACTGGGTGGAGAGGAATATAAAATCCCAGTATTGTAGCGCACCACAGATGTGCAAGAAGCTGTGGCTGGAAAATGCTGCTGGGAGAAAAAAAAAAAACAACAACACTGCATTCCAATAAACATCCCAGCTTTCCATTATCGCAGATGGTGTTTGTTTGTGGGCCTGCCACAGTTATACATGGCATTTGGGTTGTTAATGGAAAATGAACACCAATAAGAAGTTTAAATGTGGGATATCCTCTCTATTAAACGCTAGCACTTTTTTATTATTGTTGCACTTAAAAAAAATGTTTAGGTATAATACTGAAAATGCAGGTGTTTTTTTTTTCTTCCCAAAACCTAAATTGATTGTAAGTAATTTACCCAGTTATTAGAGATGTTACTCTCAGGAGAATCTGGGCAGCAGGACCGTGAGAGTTTATAGTGAAAGAAATAGAAAGTAAATACTTGCGACACGTGTTCTCAAATGAGAAGGATTGCCCTTTGCACAGCTTCGGTTTGTTGAACATTTTCTAGTAACACATAAGAGAAATAAGAAAGGTCTAAAATAATAGTAATGAAGTAAGAAAATGAAATCCCAGAAAGGACACAATAAAACAAGTGAAAACGAAAGGAGAACTGACAGAAGTGTTCTGCTCGGAGCGGAATTCAACATTTTACTTCAATCTTCTCTCCTTTTTTAATTAATTAATTTATTTTAAATAATAGCCGATAGTTGACACCGACACTGGCAGAAACTTTAGAAAGTACTAGTAACAGATGTGGAAATGGTGACACTGTTAGTTGTATGTGAATTCTATCTCTGACAGTACCTTTGTCGCAGCTACTGTACATATCACATATTGCTGATATTTAAATTTATAAATATATTTATTTATACATGCAATCCATGTGAAGTCGCGGTTTAAAATGTGTGGCTCGTGGTCGTTCACGGGTTTTTGCTCAGAACCTAACTAGTAATTGTTCGCGGCAACCCCCTCAATTTTGCAGAAACAGCAGATATCCTCCGCAATGATTTATGTTTTTTTTTCGTAGCAATATATAATTTGTCATATAATTTTTTTACACTAAACTATTAAGAACAATATAATTTATTAATTTTTGTAACATAAATATTAACATAAATTAAGCTAAATTTCTATATTAAAATATACTGTATACATTTTTTAGTACTGTAGAAAGAACATATAGCAACTGTCATGCACTTACATGAATTACAGTACATATAGGGGTAACTTTAACTGTATTTTACATTCTAGCACTGCGGGAGACATAGCAGTACTGTATACGGGTTTAACGTTACATTTCTTTTTTTTAAGGATAATGTATTAATGTATTAAGCTGAGTTTGAAATGATATTAAAGTGTTTTGGGAGCATATTTGGGGTCTAAACAATAAATGTAGGTATTTTTATGACGACATCCAAAATTAGCGTTTTTTCACAATTCGAAACCCAGATGATATATTGATATTCGAAAAGTAGTTTGTTTGCCTTGTAACTCAGATCTCATCATTGTGTTGACCTAAAGAGAGATTCAGATTATGAAGCTCAATAACTGATTTCTGTTCTCCTCTCTGATTAGCGTCATAGGGGCAGATGTAGGAAATGGCATCCGGGTGTTTTTACCAGACATCGGCATGTTTATGGCAGGCCTGGGCACCTGGCTGGTATGTCGGAGTCTGGAGAAGAAGAGACCAGTTGAGGAAATGGCACAGTACAACCAGGACTTTGATGCAGAAGAACAGGTGAGATTGACATCAGCTGTAACAGCATACAGTATATTTAGTATTGCTCTGTCTTTTTTTCTTTCTTTATCTATTACACAAATACTGATACAGCGGTGACATATTTCATTGATTAAGTTATGTTTGTATTCAAAACATATCAAGCAGGGTACAGATGACATTTGGAGGGAAAAAAGATATTCTGTGGGAACAAAATATTATAAAGCGTGACCACAAGATACTGTGTTGTGGCTATGACTTACTAAGGTGTGGGAATTATATATACTATGTTTGTGGCCACAACATATCTCGTAGCCACGCATTAAAATATCTCGGCTATCATGCTAGGCACAACATAGTATCCCATGGCCGTGCATTATACTTTTTGTTCCCACGACTTGATAAGTCAGGCTACAATATACATTAATTTGGTAATATTAGGAACATTGGAAAAAATGGTGGTATTAGTTTTTTTTAATGTGAGAACGACTTGACTGTATGATTATGAGATAACATTGAACAAATGCTCCCTAACACAATGTTGACAAAACAACATTTTAAAACAATATGGCCTGAGTAGGATTCGACTCAGGTTCATGTGGTGTGAGCTCTGCGAACGTGAATTATTAGGCAACAAGCTCTTGAAGCTAGTAAATACTCGTACATAACAATGAGCAACAATGAGTATATAACAACTTTCCCATGCCTCTATTGCCATAAAACAACCCTCCTCATCGCGACATGGTAACACTTCCTATAGCCTGTGTCCAGTTGAATATGCATACAAACAGTTCCTGTATGCTGAAACGCTTTTGTCTAACCGGAAATGCTAATGTGTTTCCTATCGCCTGTCTGTCTCTGGGTCTCTCTATGGTTCTTTTGATTGACATGACACAGGGCACCCTGCCAAAAGATTATATTTGCTCTCTTTACTGATAATAAACAGTAAAGAGATAAACTTCTGGAACATCATGTGTGAACGTGTTGGTGTTTGTCCCTCTCCCTCGATTCTGTCCCTGGCAGGTAAGCATATTGAGCTTCGGGAGACACATCATCTTCTTATTCGACCTAAAACATAATAATTCATGTGTGAGGGCACATTTTTTGAGCACTTGTCTTGACTATAACAAGCATCACAAAAATGCAGAACGATAACAGTTTACTAAAATATTAACTACACGGGAAAGCAGCCGAAATTATCGAAAAAGTTTTTTTTTTCCAATTTTCTCCCCAATATTAGTCGTAGCCAAGTCCTCCCCGTCACTAGGGGTTCCCACATTAAGGCTACTACTACCACTCAGTCAGGAGGGCGAAGACTATCCCGTGTTTCCTCCGAACCGCGTGACGT
>JAOVVB010000023.1:6676482-6693928 GCA_028570985.1 Heterobranchus longifilis | reverse complement strand
CTGACTGTCATTTGCATTGACTAATTATGAAAATCAGAGAAAGATATCATTTGCGTAATAATTTGGAACGTAGTGTACGTTGACGGATAAAGAGTTTATAGAAATAGTTAAAATGTTAAAGCTAAAAATTAGCTGATCAGCATCTGGCACATACCTGCTCATAACTTCCCTTCTATTCAACATTTTGATTTAATTCCGGCGAAAGGTTCAGTTTTCATAGTGTACGTACCTTTTTATTTTTTTTTTGGAACAAGCCATAATGAGACGCGTTGTTGTGTGTGCATTGAGGATTTTGCCGGCTTGTAGGTGCATTACTGTGGTTTCTGTTTCTTCAGCATTCCCAATGTATACACGGTAAACTATCGCATCGATTTGCTTTGTTGAGTGACACGTATAACCGCGCCCACCTCGAGGCAAAAGCGCTGAATAAGTAAAAAAAAAAACTCTAGAAGCTGTGACATAATCTGGCCCATACAGTAACTGCTCATGTCTCTTATATTCAATATTTTTTTTGAATTTATGGTGCAGGACTGGCAAAAAAAAAATCTGCCTGGACAGACATACAGACAGAAACTTTTCTGAGACTGGTTTCGGATCCTCCAGAGTATGAAATGTAAAGATATAATATAAAAGAGCGAGTTCTGACCAATGTACAGACAAAACCTTTCTTTTATTTATATAGATAACGGCACATCCTAAACTATTGTAGTTGTTATACCACAACAGCTGCCAAATATTATAATTTTTTTCACAAACAAATGGAAGGACATATTTCTGTAAATCCATTCATACTTAAATCTAGTGTTGTGCCATATTCAGCACATTACATCATTTCTCACGTATGGTATTACAGCTATAGGCAGTCTTTTCTTCATCTGCCTGAAGTTGGTATAAAAAATTTTAAATGGGTTAGGTATATCCTTGCTTTCTGTTTGGTATCCCTAAAAGCATGTGAATAGCAAAACCTAGTGTCAGGTCTATAACTAAAGAAGTGCAGGACATGCCATGTGTATTATCATTTGCATGCAGCATATGAGGCACAAGGTCAGGTTTTTCCGTTCATGTTGATGACTATGAGTAAGAAATGGCAGTCTATAGGACACTCTATAAAACCTGAACGACCAACACCTTTTCAGCTAGCTATATAAGTTAATGATGCCAGCGCCTCACAGCCAATCAATGCACTCAAATGCAATGATGTAATTAAGATCATAGGTTTTTTTGTTTGTTTGTTTGTTTTTTGGAATTACAATTGCAAAGCTTGGGATACGTAAAAGTCCACAACACTGTATCTCCAGCATGTCTTCTCAAAAGCCAAGAACAGATTTCTACCCCGTCCTATTCCTCATACAGCTGCAGGATTCCAGAATGCACAGTTTTATCGTGTGGTCAATAGCATGTGTCCTTTAAAAACCTGCCTGTCTGAGAACATATTGATCTGTGGGTTGAGCGTTTCCCTGTTTGCAGTTTAGAAAGCAAGGCCTGATCATCTCTTATTACAGTGTAAATCTGTGCGTGACACATAAGGAAGACATTCCAGAAACACTCAATATTAATCAAATTAATGTCAGTGTTACTATTGAATGTGTCTATAGGTCAGCCTGTAGCTTGTATATGTGTGTGATCTTTTTTAGATCATATGTTTGTAAGATGTGTAAAAAAAATAAAATAAATAAATAAAAATCAGAGATCAGAGGCGAGACATGAAATGTGGATTGATTAAATTATCTGTTAAATTTTGCATTGTTGACTGCCTTGCCTGATAGGAGAATGAGGAAGAGGGGGTAAATGAAGAAAACATGCCCCCCACAGCAGAAAAAAGGAGGCAACTATGGTGGCAGACACGGCAAAAGACTGAAGAGAAGAATGTAAGTAATGCATGAGTACTGTATAGGTAATCCCCAACAGGGATACTTCATGCTGAATAAATGTTATAATATACAGTAGTCGTTGTGACATTGTAATGATGTTCACCTTTGGGATGACATTGTTTTTGTAAGTTAGAATGCCATTGATAAAATGACGTTGAGATAATGTTGAATGAATGACCCAAACACGACATTTTATTCGGTGCATCGTTGCTGATAAATTTTCATTCGTACAATATCAGACTACATTCATGGTCCCATTAAGATTCTAACAGGGTTCAGAATTCCGGTTGGAGATTGAGACGGACACACAACAGCTTCCCACTCAAAGCTCATGTATCTCATTGGATGTTGTAATATTGGCACTTTGTTTCATTGTTTTTTTTAAATATTAACTTGAAGTCCATATACATTTACAGCATTTGGCAGACACCCTTATCCAGAGCGATTTATAATCGACCTCATTACACATTTGAGGGTTAAGGGCCCAACAGTGGCAACTTGGTGGTGCTGGGATATGAACCTGGGACCTCCCAATCAGTAGTTCAACGCCTTAACCTCTGAGCTACCCCTTACCACAAGAGGTGGATCTTAGCACAAACGTCAAACTACATCACGATTACACAGAACAGATCTCTAAAACTATTTTTTCAACCCTTTTGGCTGCTTTCCAGTTTAATATTCTGGTAAATTGCTTTTGTCCGGGAATTTTTTTTATAGCACTTGTTACTATGTATGCGCATTTACTAGCATCAACAGCATGTTCCCTTGTGGTCAGCCGTAAGCACGTAGTGTTCTCACCGCAGTAACCAAAGCTTGCATCCTGATCAGGCAATTTCATTCATGTTAATGTTGTTTTTATTAAGTTGCTTTTGAAACATTGTGTTCGGGTCATTCGTTCAACGCCATTCAATCAGAACATTGTTCCGACAACAGATCATCATAGTAAATTTTCAAAAATAACTACAGTAATACCAACGTTGTCCCATTGTCCATCACATTGACAGAAATTAACAACACAGCTTTTCTGTTAGGTCTTAACATAAAAACATTTAAAAGGACAAAAAGAAAACATCTAGCTTTTGTCTAGAATAAAGGGTTTCATTAACACGTCTACTGGGAATGTACAAAAGTTAACTATTGTGGTTAGAAGTGAAACTATACCTTGGCCAAAAAGCATATTTTGTGATCAGATCCAGGCAGACCAAGACCATAACAATATCAGGCCACTTGGGTCAAATAAAGGACATTCCTGGACATCTGTAATCAATCTGTCAATCTAATCTTCTTAAGGTCAGACGGTGCAATGCTTACAAAAAACACAAGAGCTACATCTTAGACCCTCACCGAGTATGTTAAATGTTAAAGTCCATGACGGCACAATTAGAAGAAGACTGAACAAAACAGTAGAAGCACAACTTTGCAGAACTGTGTCCGAACAAACCGCAAGGCTTCTGGAACAATCCTATGGACAGTAAAGACCAGTAAAGACAAAAGTGGAGTTGTTTGTCTTAATGCCTACAGTAGCACCTTGTTTTGTGAAAACCAAACACAGCATTTCAGCGTAGCCACTGATATTTTTTGGCATGTGAATTTATCATATTTTATCATCCTGGTATACCAAGCACCTTTACTGTATGTATATATTTATTTCTGGATTTTGAAGTTTTACAGTTTGGCTATTATTTAATCATGACTAAAGCTGAATAACAAAACCAAAACACCAATAGCTCGTAAATCAACAAAGCATGCAAATGTTAACATGTCAATAGACAGTTCAGATTAAAGTAAAGAGTACCACAAAAGCCCTTGGATGAAATCAGGAATCTTTGGGTTTTGTCCAACTGAAGATGGTCATGTTAGACGGTTGTAGCTCTTCTTAGAAAAACTAAAAGCTTTTGCCCAGCACGAGTGTGTGAGTGATGGCCTGTAATCTCTCAGTAGTGCTGCTCCTTATTGTTCCAGCTTAGAGAACAATAATGCCATCGACCTTCTGCTGGTCAATATCTTTACCTCACTCTTTTCTTCTGCTTCTGCTTCTCTCTCTCTCTCTCTCTCTCTCTCTCTCTCTCTAGCTTTTGTCCACTCAGGATGCTTACAGCACCACTGAGGTTAGAGAACATTTGTGGTTTTCCAGAGTGTCATGTAAATCCCTGTTCATGTCAATAAATTTAAAACTTGATATATATATAGTGCTATTGATCTGATACTTGTGTTTTTTCAAATCCTGCATTTACTTTCTTTTGGAATGGTATTTTTTCTTTTTTTTTAAATGTCAGATTATGGTCTTGTTTGATATTTTACCTTTATTAAATGTACAATAAGGCCAAAGGTTACTCTTGGTTAAGATATCATTAATTAATTATTTCCTATGTAAATGCATTTTTCACATTTGGGCATTTTACATTTGGGCATGTAGAAATATGAAATACAGTTAAACCTTGGATTGGGTGCATAATGCATTTTGGAATCATGCTTGTACATAAAATCACTCGTACATCAAAGCGAATTTCCCCATAAGAAATAATGGAAACTCTGATGGTTCATTCCACAACCAAATAATATTTATATAAAAATAATGATTACAAAATATAAAGGCAAGATAAAACAAATTAACCTGCACTTTACCTTTGAAAAGAATCCCAGTAGAGCAGTGATTCCATTGTGTGTGTTTGTGCGAAGACAAGAGGAGGAGGAAGGGGGCTACTGTCTAGTATGACTTTCACAAACATACATACATGCACATGCGTGCACAAACACACACACACGCGCACACACACACACACACTAATGGAAACACTGCTCTGTCGGGGAAAAAGGAACCTCTCAAATGACACTCGTGCACGCGTACACACTAATGGACACTCACTGCTTTTTGACAGAGAGAGACTCTGGATCTTTAACAAGGAACGTCTCTAATGACACCTGCTTTTGCTTTACGTGCATGCACACACACGTGGTCACAATGTTATAGTAAACAATACATGCGTGCTCAGATGTTGACTGTACGAGTGGCGTACGCACTGAAACTAAGCGTGAGAGATGATTACCCATAATCCCACAGCGCGAGAGCAAGAGGAACCATTGGCTCATTTGTGATCATGTGCCGCTCAGCAGACAAAGCGCATGCGTACTGCTACTATATCAAGCCCGCGCTCGTTAAAGTTAAAATTTAGGTCCAAGGTTCCAAGGTTCCACTGTATTTATTATGCTGCTTTTTGCTTGCTTTTATTTTATTTAGTTTTTATGCTAAATGTTACATGGCTAATGTTATCCCAATTATTTATGGATGTGTGGATATGTGTTATTAATTATTATATTTAACTCAATGCATTCAGTTTACATAGTGCTGTCAATCGAATTGAGCACTATTTAGAATTTTGCATGCTTTAAAACTCATCATAGGGTTAAAGTTAAGAGTTATTGTTATAATCTTTAGATATTGCCAAAAGTTATTTGGATGCCTGGCCATCATAACTATATATGGACTTTTGTTGCTGAATACCTAAAAACTCAAAGATAATATAACAGGAAAGGGGGGGCTTGATTTGGAAATGTTCAACAAGCACATATGGATGTGAATGGTCATAGAAATTTCCATGTTACAAGAAAAAGGCCACAAGAAAGAAAAGAATACATACTGTAGCAGAAAAAAATTCTCCTTAAGAAATATGTACAAGAAAAGATAGTCATTATATACACTCCCCGTAATGTATACTCTCATTGCTTCATAGGCAGTATTGGTGAACTCCAACGGGACGTCCTTTGGTTATGTCCCCACCCGAAATGCAGAGAATGGACCAGTCAGCTTGGATCTCTTCTCATCCATCCCTAAGTATAAGGTGGATCAATCCAATAATATAGAGGGTAAGATGATGATGATTTCATGTTCATTAAAAAGAAATGTGGTTGTACAAACAGTAGTTCTGACTGCTGAGTTAATGAATAATAATAACTGTATTAAATAACAACAAAATGGAAAAAACATGTACATTTAATATGCATGCTTTATGAAATGAACTTTATTGACTCAGTGATTATATATAAAACGCTGTTCTGTGCAGATCAAAAGGACGGAGAGGTGTATGAGGTAGTGGAGATGCCACCAGAGGAGGAAGAAGAGACAAAGGAGAGCGAAGAGAAAGAGCAGACCGCAGCTCCCACCGGTCTTGTCAAAGTCTTCCGTTTCATTATGAAACAGAGTTACGTCTGCGCTCTTATCGCTATGATGGTGAGCCAGCCAAATGATTTTATCTGTTCATTAGATTATTTTTCTCAGTACATTTATAAATTTGTGGTTTGTAGAAGCCACATGCTTCTGAAACATGCTCACATGTGAGATCTCATCACCTACAGTATAATGCACTGTTGTGTATGTGTGTCTCTGTTTCTCAGGCCTGGAGCATTACATATGTGAGCTGGCTGACATTTGTTTTCCTCATGTGGTCTTGCACTCTGTGGATGGTGCGAGACAGGAGAAAGTATGCCATGCTCACGTCACCGTTTATGGTGGCATATGGGAATCTGGTAATTGTTCTGCAGTACATCTGGAGTTTTGAATCTATGAATTCTGTCCCTGGTCTCTTCCTCAAGCCCACCATACCCTTCACTGAACTTTGCTCCAAGGTAAGAAAGAAAAATACACACTTCATGTTAATTAAAGTGATTAATGGGTGGACAGATCAGTGGGACAAGCAGATTTTGTGCCCAGGTTGTTTATCCATATTTGCAGACAGCCTATTGTGTTATTGTGAAAATGGTCCAATCAAAACTCGTAACCAATCACATCATTGGTAATCAACCAGTCATTACTCATAACTCCTGAGCACACATTCAGAAAAATTAAACTAGACTGTATTCACTTTATATTAAAATTAATATATACACTCCACGATGAGCCAGGAAGTGCTCAATGGACTCACCGTCTTCTCCACTGAAAGAAAATGTTTCCAGAGACTGGACTTACCCAAAGACGTTATCAGAGACTTTGGTGCAAGTTAAGTCAGGTGACTTGAATTTAGACCTACTGTAAACACGAGTCAGCAGCACATCACACGTCATACAATGCGACTGTAAAGATGGTTGCAATAAAATTAGCCGCACATGTGAGAAATCTGCTATTTACATTATTATATTATAATTAGCACCATTTCAGCTTACAATCATTTACTCTATAAAGTATTTTAGCTCTCAAAACACTCGAAAAAATACTTTGATAAATCTCAAGTTTGAAGTGATAAATGATTAGTAAATTTATATATATATATATATATATATATATTTTTTTTTTTTTTTTTTTTTTTTTTTTTTAACTAGCTTTTCCTTTGTGCTTTATCATCATATTGAGTATTTGTAAAACATAGCATGGCCTGGATGAATCTATAACACTGGGTTTGTAAATGGTTGTTAGAGATTTTATGTCTATAAACCTACAAGGCTAACGGCCAACTGAAATTGCTCCAGTTGTATTAGAGCTTATAGGGGGCCAAAGTTGGTTAAAAGTTCTCCCCATCCATTCTAATGCCTGGCATGCTAGCAGACAAATTGGATTAACTAGCAGAAAAAGATCAAAATTAATACTGCTCCTTTTTCAATTTTTGCATAAAGTTGAATTCTATTTGTTAACAAGCAGCATATCGGTTTAATGCAATTCAGTGCTGTAATTATAGCACAAGCTTATGAATCTGAATCTTCTCTACACGCATCAGCAGTCTTTCACTTGCAATACAAAAAGCACATCTTGTATGTGAAATGTTTAAAAGTGGCTTGCTGTCTTTCTATCGATGTCGCAAACACATCGAACTACAGTACAGTGCAATGGAAAGTTTGTTAGAAGAGAATAATGATTGCTTGATTGCCTATGTCAAGGTCAATGCACTTATGGTAACGAGCTAACTAGATGAGAAGTTATAGTGAATTAGTTCTTTTAATATTTTTTCCCCAAAGTATTGCAGGTTTTTTAACCATGTTCCAGCCATACGTGTTTGCTATCAGATTTATGTGCCTTAACTTTTTTTTTTGGGTCAGCACTTTTTGACAAACACAGTTTTGACAAATGTTGACCAATATGTATTTACCCATTGTGTTTGAGCTTGGTGTCTTTCCCTTCACTTTCAGAAAATAATTTCTGTCCATATTAAGAATGTGTCCCCTTAAACATTTTGGATACATTTTTGCTGTCTTTTACTTTTACTATTATCAGCAATAATATTAAAACAACATTTAAACCAACTAGAGAGGCAGCTCTGGCTTTGGATGTTGTCAGGGGATCCTTTGCGTTCTGTGGGTTGCAGGGTCGGGCTTTTGTGGATTGGACTTGTTTATCTGATGCATCCCATGGGTGCTTGGATCTGTGTTGCACTGGGTGTTCTATCATAGCCAGCATTGTCTTTTCTGGGCTTGCTTTTGGTCCCCGTGGGCATACAGTAGGTAAGATGCCCATAGCTTGGGTGCACATCATCCTGTATGTGTGTGTGTCTTTAGTAAATTTCTCTTTTGGTTTGTCATTAGGTACTGTGTTTGCTGAGTTTCTGGCTACTTCTGCGACAGACCCTGACCGAAAGGCAGGAAAAACTACAAGAGGAAGCTACGCTTTCTGAAGTTTCAGTTGATGCAGAAAAAAGGGGTGAGCTTAACCCCCAAGCCAGCTAAACCTTAAATTGCATTATGTTAAAGAAACTGATTTATGGTGATGATCTACTGTATATAGTCTCTTAAAAAGTGTCTTAAAAGTGTCCTATCTCTGATAATCTGTTAATAAGAGAAAAAAACTTTTATTTATCACATATACATTTCAGGACAGTAGAATTTTTCACATGTATATAACAACGTACTAAATTTAAAGATGATTTAATGAATGAATGGAAAATACAGTAAATACAGTACTTATCTCTAAGACTGTACTATGGTAACATGTAATGCCTTCGATATCACATAAGTCATATAACAGCATAATTGTGTTGATGAGGGAGGAGAAACGCTTTGTGTTTTAGAGGTAGAGAAGCCAGAGGAAGAGGAAAGTGGCGAGACTGACCTGGTGCACATGGTGGGAAATCTGGTGATGGCCATGCTGGTGAAGTACTGGATTTACATCTGCAGTGGCATGTTCTTCTTCGTGAGCTTCGAAGGACGCATCGTCATGTACAAGATCATCTACATGATGCTGTTCCTCTTTTGTGTGGCCCTCTATCAGGTGTCAGATATTAAATACTCAAAATTAAAAGTAGATTAGATTAGATTGGTTATAATGTCAAATTAGTGTGTATTTGATTGATCTGTGATGAGTCAGTAGATGTTTGCACTCATAGAGTTGGAGAAACTTTCTGATCTTCTGTTGCCTTCAAATCACTGTCACATTTCTGTAATATGATACATGCATATTAAAGGTACCAAAGATGTACCATTTCAGGCATCATTTCAGTGAAAGATAAAGTTTTGTACTCTTTTTATAAGTGTATAAGTATTATGCACTGGCCGTGTATTAACATGTCAAAAATGAAACCATGACGATTTGTGATGGTGGCTGCTTCGTTTGCGCAGGTGCATTATGACCATTGGAGACGGATTCTAAAATATTTCTGGATGTCAGTAGTGGTGTACACCATGCTGGTACTCACCCTCATCTACACATGCCAGTTTGACAACTCCATCAATATCTGGTCCAACATGACGGGGATGAGTGAGGAAAAGTGAGTACAACACCTCTAGGTTTCATATCGCTGTAGTATTTCCAGGATTTATATTACTGTAGTATCTTTACAGGGTTACTATTACTGTAGCACCTCTGTTGTTAGCATTAACATAGTACCTCTATCGCTAATAATAATGTAGCACCTTTATGGTTAATATTAATGCAATGCCTTCAAGGTTAATATTAGTGCAGCATGTCTAGGATTAATATTACAGTAACACTTTTGCAGGTATTACTGTAGCAACTCTAATGTTAATATAAATATAAAACCTTTAGGGGTAATATTAGTGTAGCTCATCCCGGGATAATATTAATATAAAACCTTTAGATGTAATATTATTATAACACCTTTAGGGGTAATATTACTTTAGTGCATCTCTAATGTTAATATTAATTTAACACATTTAGGGGTAATATTACTGTAGCACCTCTAGAAATATAATATATATAATACCTCCACCACAATTAATATAATACCTCCACCACATAATATTACTAATATTACTATGTAGTGCCTGTAAGGATTATATTTACATAACACCTTTAGGGGTAGGGTAATGTTACAGTAGCAGCTCTAATGTTAATATTAATATAACACGTTCAGGGGTAATATTACTGCAGCACTTCTAGGAATAATATTAATATAACACGTTCAGGGGTAATATTACTGTAGCGCATCTAGGGATAATATTAATATAAAACGTTTAGGGGTAGAATTACTATAGCGCATCTAGGGATAATATTAATATAACACAATTAGGGGTAATATAACTGTAGCATCGCTAGAGATAATATTAATATAATACCTTTGGGGGTAATATTACTGTAGCATCTCTAATGTTAATTCGAATGTGTCCCTTCAGCAAGTGTTTCTAGGAACAGCTTCAAACTCATGCCCTTGACTAGAATAAAGTGGCTACTGTACTGTAGATGAGTGGCTGGATGGATAGAGGAATGAATAGATGAGTGAAAGTTTAATGAATGAATGAATGAATTAACTGTCCCAATAGGAAGCATGGTGCATGAAATATGACAGAACATATTGCATATGTTATAGTGTCTATAACATATTGTCTTTAGGGTTAATATTAGCGCAGCGCATCTAGGATTAATATTACAGTAACCCCTTTAGGGGAAATTCCAGTAGCGCCTCTAGGGATAATAATAATGTAACACCTTTAGGGTCAATATTACTTCTGGTACTTGTAGGGATAATATTAATATATCACCTTTAGGGGTAATATTACTGCAACGCCTCTAGGGATAATATTAATATGCCTTTAGGGGTAATATGAAAGCATCCCTTTCAGGAGGTGTTCCTAGGAAGGACCTAGGTATTCATCATGACCTGGATTAAAAGAAAGTGGCCTTTGGAGATAGGGATGAATGAATGAAATGGATGAATGAATGAAAGTTGAATAAATTAATTAATGAATGAATGAACAATCCCATTTTTTTTCCTTCTCATTCTTAAATCTAAACTGAACTATATATTGTTGTGGTGATCACAGGTTACTGTTTTTCCCCGGAGCTATACTGTAGCTGTTGATTTGTATCGGTATTGGGTTTAATGTGCATCATGGATGTAGAACAAATAGATTTAACTGTATATGCATTTACAACCTTTTTTTGCTGCGGGGTTTTTCAGTCTGTTTAAGTAAAGAATGCATGAAGCAGTATTTTAAATTTGAAAAGCTTTAAATAAGCACATATACAGTAAGACATGCTGCCTTCCACCATTTGTTCATGAAAGGTATTAAATATACCTCATATAATATTTGATTGATTTGATTTGGTTTGTTTTTATCTTAATATTTTTTTCTCTCTCTGTATATACTGTATATAATATTTTCTCTCTCTCTTTCTTTCTGAATCATGCAGATTAAAGGATCTGGGCCTGGAAAGATTTTCCGTGGGTATCCTGTTTACACGTATCTTCATTCCTACTTCCTTTCTGCTGGTCTGCATCCTTCACCTGCACTATTTCCATGAACACTTTCTTGAGCTCACTGACCTCAAAGCTGTGGTTGCCAAACAGGACAACGCCATCTACAGGTAAAGAGCTGATGTGTTGTTATTATTATTATTATTATTATTATTATTATTATTATCAACTTTATTTATTAAGAATATTTTCTCTGTTTATCCCCCAACAACAACAAAAACACTTCTTGTATTCTCATCATCATGGTTTTTATTCACTTTCATTCTCTTAGGATCATTGTGTCAATTCAGAGTTTTAATATTAACACAGGAAGCACTTCATAATCAAGCAATGAGTTTTAAACATGTACGTCCTGTTCCTGTTTTAATCATTTGTCTGCTCTCGTCTCTCTTTTGCCATCCATAATGGCACTGGCCCCACAGCCATGCCAAAGTCAGTGCCCGTATCTGTCTGATTATGGATAGGTGGGTGACTGCTCGTGATTCTGAGTACCCATGGACCCTCCACTCTGAATGTTCAAATCTCCTTCCCTCTCTCTCTTTCTCCTCTCATCATTCTCTCCTTACTTACTTAAAGAATAGGACATTATTTGAATGATACTGTGTCACATACTGATAGTAATAGTTAATAGAGTTTTTGAAATGAATAATATATAATAGTGATATAATAATAATTATATGATATATAATTATATATTATATATAGAATAATATATAATATAATATTAGTGAATGATGTACCCCTGGCACACTAGTGACCCTAAAGACATGTCCCTTAAGTAACATCTCTTTGTATTACCTTCTCCCTTCCATCCACTGACTGCATTCGAACTCCTCCAGACAGTTCTCTCCTCAGCATGTCCATAATGTGCACGCCCCTTTCTTGAAGCACCTCCCATTTTCACAGTCTCCTTACACCTTTTTCCCCCCTCAAATGTTATTAATGTTCTTAAGCCTTGTTGTATTATTTGAATAGGAATAATTTTGTGATTAAATTTTACAAACGATTGCTTTTTTAACAGCATCAAGCAAAAAATCCCATCTACTCAAAGCAAGTAAGTAAGCTTGCGGCAGGATAGGAAAAGAATTGAATGCCATGCAGCCATATCATGCAAGTTTTCAACCCCCTTGACCCTCCATCGCCTGAGACGGAGACATCTTTTATAATTGCGCTGCCCATTTTTTGCTACTCAAGCTGTCCATTAATGTCATGGATTCTACCCCTAATTCTGACTGATAAGCGAACGTAAAAAGTTGTGTTTTACTTTTCGTTGATTATTGACTGACTATCGAGCTTAATCGATGAAATTAACATTTTGTTTGTGCTGAAATCCTTTCATATATATATATATATAAAACCACATCCCTGCTGCTCTGTGAAGACTCTGAGCTCCATGATCTGAACCCTGCCTGAACAATACAACCCCAGTCTACTCTTTACTGTTTATAATGGCACTAACCCTCATCATCTGCTTGCCAGAAAAGAAAGAATGATATTATATGTTAATCTTATACATATTGTTGCTAAAGATATGTATCTTAAAATATTTTTGAACAGTATAGGTTAGTGCTCTTATAAACAGGCAAGTCTGCCTCTGTTTCCCTAATGAAAACTTTTGCTGAACAGACTCGCCCATCCAGACGGCAGCTTGGCAGATCTTACAATGTTAAGCTCCTCTCCTGAACCCCTGGTGGACAAAGAGAAGGAGATGTTGGTGGTGGAGAGCATAGCAGAGGAGAAAAAAAAGGAGGAGGACTCCATTCAGGATGAGAGTCAGCATTGTAGCGCGGCTACAGATCCAGAAATGCCATCAGAAGAGACCTCAGGTACTGTACAATGCTACTGTTATTTTTATCCATGTGTTTTTATGTTTTAGAATGTGACATGTGTAGTGTGGTAGGGGTAGCTCGGTGGTCAAGTAACTGCCACAGAAATGACAGATATACCTTTAGGGTGGGAAGTATATGTTGTCAGATGTTCCGAACGTCACGTTGACAAAACCTTTCACTTTTCACGAACGTGTTTAGTAACAGAAAGAACAAGAATAGTGTGTATAATACTGACCAGGAAGGAGGTTCATAAAATGTTTGTTATAAAGATTTCTGCAAGATTTGTGCAAACTGGGTGCATCTCTATTTGTCTGGGTGGATTGTGTGAGATTTGTATGGGTGGGGTGTGTGAGATTTTTGTGGACATGGTGTTCGAGATTTGTGTGGGCAGTGTGTGTAAGATTTGAGTGGGTGGGATGTGTGAGATTTGATGGGCAGGGTGTGTGAGATTTGATGGGCAGGGTGTGTGAGATTTGAAGTGGGCAGGGTGTGTGAGATTTGAGTGGACGGGTTGTATGTGAGATTTGAGTGGGCGGGTTGTATGTGAGATTTGAGTAGGCGGGATGTGTGAGATTTAAGTGGGCTGGGGGGTGTGAGATTTGTGTGGGCGAGGGGTGTGTGAGATTTGAGTGGGCGAGGGGTGTGTGAGATTTATGTGTGTGTGTATGGGCTGTGTGAGATTTGAGGGGCAGGGTGTATGAGATTTAAGTGGGCACGATGTATAAGATTTGAGTGGGCGGCGTGTGTGAGATTTGAGTGGGCGGGGGTATGTGAGATTTGAGTGGGCGGCGTTGTGAGATTTTAGTGGGCGGCATGTGTGAGATTTGAGTGTGTGTGGGGTGTGTTAGATTTGTTTGTGTGTCGGGAGTGTGTGAGATTTGAGTGAGAAATGTGTGTGAGATTTGAGTGGGTGGCGTGTGAGATTTAAGTGGGCAGGATTGCATGAGATTTGAGTGGGCAGGTGTGTGTGAGATTTAAGTGGGTGGGATTGCATGAGATTTGTCTGGGTAGGAGTGTGCAAGATTTGTGTGTGTGTGGGGTGTGTGAAATTAGAGTGGGCAGGGTGTATGAGATTTGAGTGGGTGTGATGTATGCGATTTCAGTGGGATGTGTGAGATTTGGGTGGGTGGAGGTGTCTGAGATTTGAGTGGGTTGGATGTGTAAGATTTGGGTGGGTGGAATGTGTGAGATTTGGGTGGGTGGGATGTGTGAGATTTGGGTGGGTGGAGGTGTCTGAGATTTGGGTGGGTGGAGGTGTCTGAGATTTGGGTGGGCAGCGTTTGTGACATTTGTGTCGGTGAGATTGAGCAGGGTGCGTAAAACAGTCTTGTCCGAGTTAAGCCTGATTTTCACAATGGGATTAAGCCAATTTTTTTTTTTTTTTAGCTTTTCTTAGTCTGACAGTTTGATGTAAACACAACATGTTGTTTTGAAGTTTTAGAACAGTCGAGAAAACTACAGAATGGCATTTGTGACCAGTATGAAATCAATAAATATGCTCTTATTTATGAATTATTAATACAGTCCCTCTAAAGTGTTTAAGTTTAAAAATGGTGGTTTAGACACTGCTGAAGAACCCAGTGGCATCTCTACTTAATCCTAAACTCTCTCCGCTTGTAGAGCTGAAGAATAAGTGGCACCTGGTGGTGGACCGTCTAACTGTGCTGTTCTTGAAGTTCCTGGAGTACTTCCATAAACTGCAGCTCTTTATCTGGTGGCTGCTTGAGATGCACGTCATTAAGATCGTCTCTTCATACATTATCCTGGTGTCTGTTACTGAGGTACTGTAACATCATACAGAGACTAACGCAAATAAGTTGTTCATGTGTTTTGTATTTGATGCCTTCTTAAAGTGTTAACTTTAAGAATGAAATACAAGTGTTGCATTCTCGTACAACCAGCACATTTCTAATGCCCGATTAATGTGAACTGATGTTTGCAGGTGTCTCTGCTGAACTCTGTGTTCCTGGCATCATGGGCCTTCGCTCTGCCCTACAGTCAGTTCCGGCATCTGGCCTCCAGCATCTGCACTGTATGGACCTGTGTTATCATCATCTGCAAAATGTTGTACCAGCTAGAGTCCATAGACCCAGAAACATATTCAAGTAAATGCACAATGGTGTGTGACTGTTTTTAGTCAGATATTAAAAGCTTTGCATTTATATAGTTCATTTTTTTAAAAATCTATGGTTACCACATTTACGCAGTGTATTTTTCCTATTTCCTGTTCCTATAGCCTATCAATTTAACAGAGAAGGAGGTGGAGTATATGAACCGTTCGCTGCTATATGAGCAACCAGTAGACCCTGCGAACTGGGTTGGACTGAAGAAGTTCCCCTCCCTTTTGCCAAATCTTAGGGTGAGCATACAGATTGCTTAAGGATGTATAAAATACGACTGTCATGATATACATAGGCATCATGGAGACTAAAAATGTCAGACTACTGCTAAGGAAAATTCAAACAAGATCACCTTTATGTGGATCACCATATAAGAGACATCCATGTACTGTACATCTTTTTGTCAATTGGTGCTCACTTGTACT
Organism: Heterobranchus longifilis; assembly: GCA_028570985.1. Taxonomy (NCBI): domain Eukaryota; kingdom Metazoa; phylum Chordata; class Actinopteri; order Siluriformes; family Clariidae; genus Heterobranchus; species Heterobranchus longifilis. Next base: position 6,678,051 of record JAOVVB010000023.1, on the reverse strand, counting down.
GTACTGTACTGTAAAGCCTGATTTATTTATTTAACATTATGGTTATAGGAATTTGCATAATTACATGAATGATCCACTTTCTTCAATTTCAGGCAGTCAAACAAGCGGTGTATTATACTGGTGTATTTGGCTATGTTGTGCTTCTGAAGCCAGCTTTATGAAAACTGAAATAATTTTTGTTATATTACCCAATATAACAAATCTACCATCGAGGTTCGACTCAATGTTATGTAAAAAGGAAAGCGTGATGCACCATTATTTAACCTACTAGGTTCATAAAGCAAATGCTTTATTAAATCCTTAAAAGTCACACATTATGCTCTTTTATAAGCAAAAAGACTTTACACACAACTTAGATGTCTCCAATCTGTGTCTGTTATTAGTCCTACTGAAATGAGGGGGGAGGTGATTTGCTCATGATTTGCTCATTTATGCCTCGGACAATATAAAAATAGAAAAAGGACAAACACCAGGAAATGTATTTTTGTTCTCTTTTTTATGTGTACAGATTCATCTAAATGTATAAAATGAATAAAAAGGGAAAAAAAGTCCCATTTAAGGGTTGCAGGCTTTTATTGCATACTGCATACTAAGGAAGTTTGTTTTCTATGTGATTATATGCTCCTCCTGTGAGAGAGAGAGAGAAATATACAGCGTCATCATGACTGATGGTTAGTGTTATCTCATGCTCTACAGAGCCTGCACCTTAACTGTGTAACATTGCTAATGTTTTTCATATAGAATAACTTGCTGATGTTGGCCCTTTTGGCATTCGAGGTCACAATCTACAGGCATCAGGAGTATTTTCGGCTACGTAACAAGCTCGCTCCTCCACCTTTTCGAACCATTTTCCATGAAATTACTCGTCAGCACCTTGATAACAGCATCATCAGCTGTGCCAAATACTTCATCAACTACTCCTTCTACAAGTTTGGGGTAGAGGTATGTCACCAAAAGTTTTTAGCATTTATTTATTTAGCATATATGTATATTTTATGAAGCGTATGCACTTTTTGGAAGCAAATACATAAAAGGAGTTATGTTAAATTAAACTGAGCTGTCGTTTCTTCGAGTGCAAAAATGATATAGTTTTGACGTAGCCGTCAGTCTACTCCTGTGTTGAATCAATTATTTCGTGCTATCCTGCTCAATCGGTGTGCCTCTTTTTTGTCTCAGGTATGTTTCCTTTTGGCGGTGAACGTGATCGGCCAGCGCATGGACTTCTACTCTATGCTGCATGCCGTTGCTCTGGCAGCCGTGATGTACCGGCGCAGGAGAAAGGCCATTGCTGAAATCTGGCCTAAATATTGCTGCTTTCTGGCCTGCATGATCACCTTTCAGTATTTTGTCTGTATAGGCATCCCACCAGCAGCATGTAAAGGTGAGCATGAGTGTGTCGGTGCAATTCATATGTGTTTGGTTGGTTGGAGAAAGCTATTTTAGATTGACAGACTTGATATGGTGGTGAGTTTACATGTAAAATGGTTGCAACATATCATCCGGGGAGCGCTGGTTCGAACCCCGGGTGATGCTGTTTTCCTCTCACAGCCGGAGGCACAGAGAGAGCTG
>JAOVVB010000023.1:6659536-6676382 GCA_028570985.1 Heterobranchus longifilis | reverse complement strand
TCCGAGTGTGTTACTCCGCCCCTAACGGTGCGTGAGCAAGCAGTTCGAAAAGATGTGGTCGGGTGACGTCACACGGTTTTTTTTTTTGCTGTTGTCGACAGTCCGACATGAATATCCTAAAGAACAGCACAAACTACAAAATTAGTCACCTTGTGGTGACGTTTATCTGGCAACAGTAGAGAAGTTGGGACAACACTGGTATTAGGTTGTCTTAGAAAGTTAGAATTATTTTGATGAAATGATGTTGGAACAACATTGATTACATGACGGTGGGATAATGTTGAACAAATACAGAGAACCCAATGATGCAGATACAACATCAAAACAATGTCAATACCAGACCAATGGCTCCAGTATCCATCATGTCTTTAATATTTCTGTATTTTCTTCACAAATTTTATATTTCTGTAAATTGCTGCTTGTGTCCACTGGGGCCATTGGTTTGGTACTCTGTGTAAACACCATATTACAGTACTACAATTTGGCAGCTAAGATGCACTTCACAGTAATATTTCCGAAAGAAAATGAAACAGAGAGGTAACATTATAAGAGATGCGTGACATGCGATACAGAAGCTGCGTGCAGGAAGCTAAATGCCTAATCGAAATTCAAAATCTGTTAAGGGACCATGGATGTGTTTGGGTCATTCATTTAGGTCAATTCAAAGTAATTCTGGCTTTCAGATTTATGGCACCAGGCAGGTTACACCCTGGATATGGGGCCAATCCATTACAAGGTGCACACGCACACACATCACAGTGGAACCTTGCATTACGAGCATAATTCATTCCAGAAGCGGGCTCATATTTCAAAACACTCGTAAACCAAATCGAATTTTCCCATAAATAATAATGGAAACTCAAATTATTCGTTCCACAGCCCCAAAAAATAAATACATAAAAATTATTAACACGAGATATGAAGTAAAAAAAAGAAAAAACAAAAATTTACCTGCACTTTACCTTTAAAAAATAGTCAAAATAAAAGTCAAAATAAATCCCGACAAGTAAATGTTTCCGTTTGTGGGCGCAGGCACTGTGTGTGTGTGTGTGTGTGTATGTGAGTAAATCTAAAGTAAGCTCCCCTTCTTGTTATACAGTTACCCTTCCTCCTCTCTTTTCACACACACGCGCGCAGACAATGGAAACACTGTTTTATCGGAAAAATAAGCAAGAAATCTCTCTAGTGACACTCGATTGAGCGACACACTAACAGAATCACTGCTGAAAAACATTTTAAAAGAATCGCGACAGAGCAGTGTTTCTGTGTAGAGCAGAGAGAAAGAGTGTGTGTGTGTCTGTGTGTGTCTGTGAAGGGGAAAGTAGGAGGGGTCTGTGTGTGTGTGTGAAAATGGATTTTTACCCTCTCTAATGAGACTTGCTTTTGCTTTATTCATCACGCGCGCTGTACACATGCATAGAGACACAAAATAAAATATGTTTTACGCACACACACACATGGTCACAGTGTTGATTATACCAGTGAGAGACACGCACTAATCCCAGCAGGGGAGACGATTACCCACAATTCCTCAGCGCAAAAGAAGGGTAAAACCATTGGCTCAGTTGTGATCACGTGACGCTCTGCGTCAAAGCAAGAAGCGCATGCGTGATACATGATACTCGGTACTCGTAAACCAAGACTTGTTCGTCTTCCAAGTCAGAATTTATAAAAAATCTTGGCTCGTTTTGTGGAACACTCGCAAACCGCGTTACTCGCAATCCGAGGTTTCACTGTACAGGCAATTTGGGAATGCCAGTTAACCTAATCTGCATGGCTTTGGACTGTCGGAAGAAACGAAAGTACCCAGAGAAAACCCACCAAACACGGGGGGAATGCACACACATCTGGCATGGGAATCGAACCCTTGTGCAAGACCACAGTGCTAACCACCGTGCCAACATTGTTATAAAAAAATTTTCAACAGTTACCCAAAGTTACTGTAGGTTTCCTGCTGGGTCGGTTCCTGGTTTTGAATCTGGTTTGTGTCTGGGTTTCTTCCTCATGTCATGTCTGAGTTTTTTTTTTTTTTTATCTTTGTCTGTTACCTTGTTAATGAGAAATCTAAATATATAGCGCGTTAGAATTTCATGTTAAACTGCGTGTGGCAATATTTATAATTAAAAGCTACATACAAATAGAAATAAACTGTCTTAAAATGAAATGAAGTAAATGTATTCTTTTACAGACTACCCTTGGAGATTCCCCAACTCTTTAACAGATTCTAATGTTATCAAATGGCTATACCTGCCCGATTTCCACACAAGACCAAACCCAAAATTTCTCATCTGTAAGTAATGATTATATACTCTTCATTTCTATTTTTAATGTTTGGCAAGTTTCTTTGTCAAAATTACTATAGTAAATAAGTGTGCTGATTAACAGTAAACTGAGTAAAAAAGTTCAGTTTTCCTTTATTTCTTTTCCTTAATCTCTCTTTCATTCTCTGTTCCAGATGACTTTATGTTGCTGCTGAGCGCGTCATTGCAGCGGCAGGTGTTCGATGAGGAGAATAAAGCAGCGGTCCGTCTGATGGCCGGAGAAAACGTCGAGATCTGCCGAGATCTGGATGCCGCCTCCTTCAGCGTACACAACCCCGTCCCAGACTTTATACACTGCAGGTGCTAACACACGCATACACAGAGGGCATTTTCTTTGATCTACAGTAACAATATTACCCTACAAACTTTTACGCCAGTAATTGAGATAGATCTGGTTGCGCAAACATCACCAGAGCCTCCACTCCTGTCCATTTTGGCCCATCAGCTGCACTAGTATGTATCTTTTTAGCAAAGCCCTTAAAACAGGCAGAGTACTGGGACCTACATCAGTGTTTCCACACACAGCAGCTCTGAGTGGCTGTGAAAGTTAATGAGTGGACTGATGTAGTGCGCACCCAGGTGGGTAAGAGATCTAGAGTGCACTCAGATGATAAAGATCCATACATGCTAGCTTTTACAGCCCATATGGTGAGCGCTCACTTCCTTCTTATATAAACATGTATATGGAGATTCGGAAAACATTGACCCTACTAACAGTAAAGCACTTGTCAACAGATAGCCATTTAAAGACTTCCTCCAGTGTCGGGAGGTTTGATTCCCGCCTCGGTTCTGCGTGTGTGGAGTTTGCTTGGTGGGTTTCCACCGGGTACTTCGGTTTCCTTCCACAGTCCTAAGATTAGTCTAAGTGTGTGAGTGTGTGTGTGTGTGTGTGCTTGTGTGCCCTGTGATCAACCGGCACTCCATCCATTGTGTCCTCCACTTTGTGCCACGAGTCACCTGGGATAGACTCCAGCCCCTCAATGACCTTTTTGGTTCAGGTGAAGAAGGTTCTGTCCTTTTTAGTATTTATTTTATATTTGTAATATAAAATAAACCTGATTTTCCACAAATTTTAGTGAAACAAAAAATGTCTTTATACAGTATAAGTGGGCAGATGTTAATTTTCAGCACTGCATAAGGGTGTTTTGTCATTATAATCTGGCAACCCTGACAAGCCCAAAGTGTGTGACGGAGAGTTTGAGCAATTAATTACTGCATGTGAGAGAGCTTGAGTGAAAATATATATTGTGCGCAGACAAAAAGTTTTCATTCAGGAATGAAGCCCAGCAGTAAAATTTTATTTTGCACTATAATAGTTAAACTAATCCACAGTTTCCATGCATGCCAAACAATGGGAGTCCATTACACCACTACTAAATAGTGTTTTATTTTACACCGCTACTAAATAGTGTTCAGATGTCTGTGCTACGAAAAAGTCACCAAAATATCATCCATATAAATAAAACAGACACACAAATCCTTGTGTCTTGGCATCTTATTCTTATTTAATGTAAAATTTGATATTCACTGACTTTTCAGATGGACCCTGTACACCTGCATAAATGATAGCAGCATGATTAGATAAGGTGTTGTGTATAAAAGTGTATAAACTTTGATCCTGGTGCAGGTCGTATTTGGACATGTTGAAGGTGATCATGTTCAGCTACCTGTTCTGGTTTGTCCTGACCATCATCTTCATCACGGGTACCACACGCATCAGTATTTTCTGCATGGGCTACCTGGTGGCGTGTTTCTACTTCCTGCTGTTTGGCGGAGAGCTGCTACTCAAACCCATCAAGAAGATCTTGCACTACTGGGACTTCCTGATAGCCTACAACGTCTTCGTCATCACAATGAAGAACGTCTTCTCCGTGAGACACATCAGTTTTAATATTAGTATTTTTTTACATAATTTAAATTCATTTTCTTGTAAGTTTTACCTGTTGAAAAAAACACTCTTTCCAGTTTATTAGGAACATTTGTGTATTGTATCTTCCATTATTATTTTGTCATTTAACATATAGGACAATTTGTAGATGTACAATTACAGACGGCACTTGTGTAAACTGATTAATCATTCTAGTGAAATCCCATTCTATATTGAAAAAGAAATGACCGATGTGTGTAGTGCAGTAGGCATATTAAGCTTAGATTAATTCCAAATATTGTGGAAGTCAATAAGAAACAGTTTTTTAAATAATTTTTGTTTGTTTGTTTATTTAAATAAGTATTTTTCTATTAATATAAAACTAATAGCCCAGACCCCAAATCTGCTCATTTCAGGCACCTGGGCTAGAGAGTTGTCCACCACTGAGTAAACGTGTGCCTAATAAACAGGCATCTGTGTGTATTTATGTCATGCTACTTTGAATACAATTTCCTTGGTCCAATGCAATTATGCACAAGTGTTTATTTGGTATTAAAATTTTAGACACCTGTGTGAATTTCTCTGTGGTTCTCGTGGTTGCTTTGCCCAGATTCTTGCCTGTGGCTACATCAACAAGCTGAAGGTGAGCTGCTGCTGGCTAATCCAGCTGCTGAGTCTGGCCTGCACCATCAAAGAATATGAGGACCTGCCAGGTGTGGATCTTAGAACTATGTCTCAATGAACCCAACCATCAAGGTTTCCCTTAATGAACTCTGGATTTGTTATAAATTCACTCAGCAGTTGTTTATGTGTACTGAAGTTTAAAATGAATAAATGCTGGTGTACCACATGCATGCACCCTGACATTAGTTAATTGACCAGAATACAATAGCTGATTGTTTAGCACAAATTCCATTGCAGTTTTTTTTTTTTTTTTTTTTTTTTTTTTGAGATGGAGGAGGGGGCGGACGGACAACGACTTTAAAATAGAAAAGAGCAAAAGTTTGTAATCTGCTGTTTGGTTTTGGTGTGAAATAGTATTTGTATGTGTCTCTGTGTCCTCAGTCTCTAGTAGTGACTGTGACTTGCCTAGGGACGAGGCAGGTATTATCTGGGACAGCATCTGTTTCAGCTTTTTGTTGCTACAGAGACGTGTCTTCATGAGCTACTACTTTCTCCACGTTGTGGCCGATATACGTGCTGGACAGATTCTGGCTTCTAGGTACTGTGCTTAAGAGCATTCGCTTCATGGTTAATCTTCATGCAAGGATTACTATTCACCCTAACATCAGTGCTGAAATAATCAATGATTAATTCATCTATATTTTTTCATTCTGTTGGCTAAATGTTCCATTCTTATTTAGTTACAACGTTGTGGCTCTCCAATTTGACCTTAAGACGAGTAATTTATCAGTTGTCTAGAGTATTGGCATCAATCATCAACATGGCATTTAGGAAACAATTTAGTAAAATCAGAAATTTATTGGGTAAGTACAGCTTAAAATAAAAAGTAAGACTGGATGTTTTTAAAGTTTGTTGAACTGGTATTTTTTTTATCTAACATGAGCCAAGCCACACTTAGGACAAAAACATTTCTCATGTTCAGATAAGAAACTCTAAATATATATGGTTTTTTTCTGTATGTGTGTCTCAGAGGAGCAGAGCTGTTCCAAGCCTCTATAGTGAAGGCAGTTAGAGCTCGACTGGAGGAGGAGAATAAATCCATGGAGCAGCTCAAGAGACAGTGAGAATCAACACCTATACATACTAGATCTTGACTCATTCTTATCTGCAAGAATGATTTCAAGTATTTGAATTCATGTATTGTGCGCTGCACATATTTAACCAGCGATATGACTCATTCTTTAACAAAATAAGATGGCAAACACACCCTAGCCTAAATCATAAAAAATAGTTAGTCAAAATTTAATTACAGGATTTCTGGTTTCAGTTCTTCCATTTGATATTTGGCATGTATTGTTAGACGTTATCAAGAAAGTAGGAAGGCAGGGCTTTAAACGAGGCCAATTGGGAAGACTTACCAATGGCCAAAATGTAGCTCCAAGCACAACATTTAAATTTTAATTCAGGTTATCCCCAAAGTAATTCTAGCTAGGTCTTCATGAGTGTGACTGTGATGTTAGTGGTGAATGTGACTGCCTTATCCTAGGATGGACCGCATTAAGACTCGGCAGGAGAAGTTTAAAAAGGGGAAGGAGAAGATGCTGAGCCTAACTCAGGAGTCCACAGATAGCCAAAACCTAATTCAGCCTGATGCTTGTGAAGAGGATGATGATGATGGTACGACAAAACACATCTAAAGTAAAGGAAAATATGTTTAAACTCGTGTAGGCTTGTAGCTAATGTGGATAACATACCGTAGGCCAAGAGTGAAATCTTGTTTTTAATAAAAGACTGTGTGCTGTAATTATGTGGTTCATTATATGTCTTTAGATTTTTTGCACCATAGACATAACACACTTGCTTGTATGTATACATTTTTTTTCTTCAGTTATATTAATGATCTTGCCACCATTTTATTGTAGGAGCAGTGAAAGAGAAAGCCAAGGCCAAAAAAAAGCAGTGGTGGAGGCCTTGGGTTGACCATGCTTCCAGTAGGTTTACTATCATAATTTCCTCTGCTCTGAGTGTTCCTTGTGTCCTTGACCAGAATTCAGAAGATTCCCATACTGCACCAGGGCTGAGTGAGACCGACCAATTTACAAACTCAAATCACCCAGGCCTTATGCTTCTCCTGAATCTATTTAAGGCTTATAGGAAAATACAGACAGCTTCAGAATTATTGGCACCTTTCATGACAATGTGCAAAATTCAAAAATCAAACATGCTATGTGTACGATATATAGTTCACAAAGGTTTTTTTTAGTAGTGCACTTTTGAGGTATTGCAACACAGTTTTCAGTAGTGCAACACTCAGGAAAAATCCCAGGGAACATCACCAGCAGTATCAACAATGGTGTGTGAATTCTGGCTCTGAAAGTTATTTAACCTTAGTTACATTACTCAAGTTCATTACTCAATTGGTCTCAACTAGAGATGTGCGCGGGACTGTTTTTAAATCCCGCTCACACAATTCTTTTTTTTTTATGTTTATTTGTTTGTCTGTACCTGACTAATATGTTCTAATTTTTTTTTTCCTTTCCTAAAATGTAAGCAAACTAGTATCCAAATTTAACTTACTATGACCCTGACCAGGCAGTTACTAATGAGGAATGAATGAAGGCTGCAAATGCACTGCGCATGAACATGTTTGTCCTGCAAGCCTCACATTTGACTATTTGCTCGTGCTCGCATGAAAATATAAAACTTCCCGCCTATGCGACTTTTTTGTTGCAACCTGCGGGATACCAGTATCGATGCACAACTCTAGTCCCAGATAGATGCCCTTTGAAACTCTCTTTCAAGCTTTCCCTAATCCAGACCACGTGTTTTCACATGGGCTCAGATTTAAAAACTAAGATAGCCATTAAAAAAACTTAATCTACAACATGATCATAAATCCTTCAGAGCCAGCAGACCACCAGCCTTAAAACAGATCCATTTGCATATTTTACCATGGCCGATCTATGTATACAAATTAATTTTTAACATTTTGATGATGTACATACTGTAAACAGCACTCCCAATGAAGCCTCAACATTGCTTCTTTTAGGAAGGGATTTTTGTGCTTCCAGTTCATAATAGTTTGGTATGGATAAACATTTCCACAGTTGATTTTAAAACTTCATGAATGACCCAATTCTGAAAATATTATTTTTGATTTGTTACTTCCGTCACTAGCCTTTTTATGTGGCAGGTAGGAATATAATTATATTATAAATATACCTAAATATGACTGCTACTTGTTTTTTTAAGTATTTATATAATTACAACTATCTGTCTCACTTCAACAACTACTTATTTATACTTCAAGAAAACATGAACTTGTAACTTAGCTTAAGCAATAACTTGAGCAGTTTTGTTTCAAAAACAACAACTTTGCAGTTAGTTAAAAACTGTTTTGAAAGAAATATTATTATTTTAAATATAGGTTCATATCTATGAACAGTTAGACAGTTGTCATATCTACAGTTGTTTGAGGGAAAAAAATATTTATTTTTGTAATATTTGTTATATACAATCATTTTGTTCATTCTCTTGAAAGCTGCCAATAATTCTGGAATTGACTGTATTTTTATATTGTAGTATAAAAATAACATATAGAATACCTTGTCTTGCATATGTATTCATAATATATATTTAACATTTTTCTAATACATTTTGTAGTGTTAACACCTGGAACTGAAATGGAATCAGGTGGGATTATGTCATGAATCTATATAATACAGTTAAAGTTAAAAGCATAAGTTGCATTAGTTTTCATCTGTGTCGCTGTCAAACCTATAAATTATAATTAGGAGAATGTTGCCTACCTTTCAGCAGAATCTCAGTATAATTTACAAGACTTGAAAATTGATGTTCCAGTCTGCCAGAGCTTGAGAAATTTCGTCAAGATGAATGGCCAAACAAAATCTGTATTCCGATGTCCAAGCTGATAGAAGCATATCCCAGAATCTTAATTATTTCAGTAATGTTCTCAGACTTCCCAATCCCTGGCCATACATACTAGCGACCTATGAGGGGGATTTTTATTTATTCACGGGACACCAATAAGGCCTGGGTCTGTCTTGGCCTCCATACGCAGTTGGATTTGTCTGATGAAGCTGTAGCACTAGGGGGCTAGGAGGATCCTGTTTAGTGTGCCTGCACCACCTCAGCTGGCTCCACCATCCCAGTCTGCCATCCCAGTCCAAACTCACTGCCCCAGATCCTCATGAATAAATAAAGTTGCACATTATCAACATAACCCCAACCTTGTCTGGTGTCTTTAGCATCTTCAGCTGTATTTCATCAGATGTGATTTGCAAGAACATCATTGGGGCCACCTACTGTAAACGGTCATTTTTTATGGTCTCTGCAAACACTTCTCATGTCTGAGCTTGCAATTGCAGCAGACCTTCTGGCTCTCATTACCTCAAAATTAAGTCAGAAGAGCTTTCTATTAGCATTGCTTGGAAGCTCTCCTTAGTCTTAGTATCCATCACCACTGGTGTAGGCTGACAGGCATCAGCAAGCTTATGGCAACAACTTCTTATTTCTTCGATGACTGATGACTTAGAGAATAAGAGCATCTGCCAAATGCCTAAATGTAAAGATAAATGTTGTTCTGTTATCCTTTTGTATAACTAAAGTTTGTGACACATGGCAAAAATCCCAATTAACACAATTTCACATTTGGGTTCTAACACCACATTTATGTGAAATAATTTAAGGGGTGAATACGTATGCAGGACACTGTATGTATTCATGTGACAGAATATGCAACGTGTTTGAAAAATTTTAATGAAACTTAAAGATTCAGATTGACCCTTGGAACAATTAGAGCCTTAAATAGATATGCATCTGAGAACAGGAAAAATGCTAATACCTGGGTGGTACTGGGTTCTTGTCTCAAAGTCACATCAGTGGATTAAAACAATTGGCCTGGTCCCAAGAGCCCACAGTTATGAATCTCTGCTGTGGTTCCAATTTATCTCACCTTCATTAAAAGAAATAGAGAGTCCATCTTTCCAGTCCAGTTCCCTTTAAGACACAAAGAACTATGGCTGGGAACTCTCTCTTTCGCAACGACAGCTCAGAATGAACTGATCAGTGCTGACAGCTTCCAATTACAAACGTTACCTTTTTTATTCAGAATGTTAACGTGTCCAGCAGTGATGAATGAGAACCTGTTACTATAAGCTTTAAGTTTTGCACCAGGCTGAGCAGTTCATCTCTGTGCTGTGCTGTTGTAGTTTGCTTTTCTTGTTTCTGTCCTTCTTCCACAGAAGTCGATTTTATTTCTACATGCTCGTGTTTTTGTTCACGTTCCTATTTCAACACTCCCACCCTAACCCTGTCCATTGTGGCTGTTCTGTTCAAGGACACAAGGCAGTTTCCCTACTCCAGTTCCTGTCCTACAGTGCAAACAGGACAGGACACAGGGGATAAAATGTTCCTGGTCTGTTTTTGTTCGAACCATTAACCATCCCTGCTTCATTTTTGATGCTGTCGTTCTTGGTTAGTTAGCGGGACAATATACTGTAGTACATTACAAACTTAACCTTCTTTACTGTTTTTTAGGCTCTGTGTCTGTCTTAAGGGCTCTTAAACCTGCTTTTTTCACTTGCTTTAACATTTTCATGTCTGTTGGGCAGATGTGTTGTGTAGTCTGCATTGTTATTAACAATCACTAAGATTATAAGACTTTATTTAATACTGTCCTATACTGGTGAAATACAGTCCTATACAGTGCCGTGAAAAAAGTATTTGCCCCTTCTTGATTTTTTTGTTGTTGCATATTTGTCATACTTAAATGATTCAGATAATCAAACTAATTTTAATATTACACAAAGATAACCCGGGTTCATACAAAACGCAGTTTTTAAATGATGATTTCATTTATTAAGGGAAAAACGTTGTACAACCCTATGTGAAAAAGTAATTGCCCCCTTGCTAAAACCTGATTGAGGAGTTAAATTTCAACTTGCAACACCCAGGCCTGATTACAGCCAGATTTACATCTCTTGAATAAAACCTGACTGACAAAGTGAAGCATGCTATTTTTAAAAAAAAACACAACACAATCAAAAGTAATTCAATAACAGGTGACAAACAAAGAAATTGACATGTGTCAGTCTGGAAACGGTTACAGAGCCAATTTTAAGGCTTTGGGACTCCAGTGAACCATGGTTCGAGCCATTATCCACAAATGGAGAAAACTTGGAATGGTGGTGAAGCTTCCCAGGAGTGGCCGGCCAACCAAAACAACTCCAAGAGCACAAAGACAACTCCACCAGGAGCTTATAAAAGAACCCAGAACAACATCTAAAGAACTGCAGGCCTCACAGAGGAGGAGGTCTGGGCAAAAATGGCAGTCAGAGCTTGGACTTAAATCCGATTGTGATCCTTAAAAAGGCCGTTAATGCTCAAAAGCCCTCCAATGTGGCTGAATTAAAACAATTCTGAAAAGAAGAGTGGGCCAAAATTCTTCCACAGCAATGTGAAGGACTCATTGCCAGTTATCGCAAATGCTTGATTGCACTTGTTGCCGCCAGGGGTGGAACTACCAGTTATTAGGTTTAGGGGCACAGGCACATTTGGGCAGCTTTTTTCCCTTAAAAAATGAAATCATAATTTAAAAACTGCAATTTGTAATTATCCAGGTTATCTTTGTATAATATTAAATGTGTTTGATGATCTAAATCATATAAGTGTGACAAATATGCTAAAAAATAAATGAATAAATTAGGAAGGGGCAAATACTTTTTTTACAGCACTGTATGTTTGGATCTAGGCTTCTTTGCAATTAATGCCTGCCTGTAAGTCCACTATTTCTGACTTGTATGATTAAATTTTGTATATGCTGGTCCCTCAGTCAGGGATTTGTGCAATACTAAGCTTCTCCATGGAATATTGAATTTTCTTATGATAAAATCGATACGTGCTTGTTGCTGTCCGGCATTGCCTGTGTGGCCTGTGCTGTAGAGCGAATAACTATTTTTCCCTTACTTTCTTTTAGTGGTTAGGAGCGGAGATTATTACCTTTTTGAGACTGACAGTGAAGAGGAGGAGGAGGAAGACGACAAAAAAGATGATGAACCTCCCAAGAGATCAGCTTTTCAGGTGAGGAGATTTGAGCTTTACAGTATAGGAATGACGCTCTATGATAGAAGCACTACAGCAGACACAGAACGTGTCTAGATTCAGTTATTCTGTCTTTTGTACTGTCATTGCTAGGGTTAAAGCCGTATAGTTTGAAATACTGAAGACCATAGCGTTATAGCATAATATATAGTATAAGTCAAAAGTTTAGACACCTTCTGATTAAATATTTTATGTTTAGCCATTTCATTTAATTCTACATTCTAAAACAATACTGGAGATTTTTATATAAAATAACCCATAAAGAATGATGTAATTAAGTAACAAGAACAACAATAGCCAGTTGTTATTTTAAGACATCAAGGTCAGCTGTTCTAGAATAGTTCTTGCAAGAACTGTATTATCAAGTGCATTTGCAAAAACCCATCAAACACCATGATGAAGGCCATCCCAGGAAAGCAAGACCAAAACTTACTTCTGCTGTGGAGGAGAAGTTCATTTAGAGTTACCAGCCTCAAAAATCACCAATTAACAACCAGCATCTCAGAGCTGTTATAAAGTCTTTACAGATCATACTGTAAGTAGCAGATACAGCTTAATATCAACTGTTCAAAAGAGATTATTGCATATTTTTGCCATAAATAAAAATCAGGGAAGACCATGGAATTAGAAAGTGTGTCCAACATTTTGTCTGTTAGTTTGCAAAAAAGAAATTTACATTTAAAATTGCCAGATATACAGTAAGCAGGAATGTTGTGACGCAACATAGATAAATGAATATTTATTTTAAAAGATCATTTCTTTCTTATGTTTTTTTAATGAAAGAAAGTGTCTGCTAGTTTCAGTTATTTAAAAAAAGAAGCTTTTTATATACAGAGAAACTACATAGATGTGAAGATGTTTATGTTTTGGAAAAGTTATAGCTCTACCTCTGATTTTTACAAAGTACTGACGCTGGAGAGCACAAAAAATTAAACCTTGCACTATGGTCTGAGTTGATAGAAAATAACTTAGCACCTTCTGACCGATAAAAATGAAAAAATGTTTATCGCGCTGTAGAGTTTTGTTTAGTCAAACTGGCATTCAGCTGAATTAGTGGGTGTATATTTAAATGTGCATACTCTTACATTAAAACATCAGGCATCGTAATCACAGTAGAATTTTGGCACTTATGATACAAGTAGTATGATATTCTGTAGTTTGGCTTGTAGTCCTCGACTCATTTCCAAATGTTGCTTCTCACACTGGCTGGTTTTCATTTCTCTCTCTCAGCGAGCCATCGGAAAGTTTGCCTCAGCTGTCCTGGCTTTGCCCAGGTCGATACTAAAACTGCCCAAAACTATCCTTCAGTATCTTATCAGGGCAGCCAAGGTATCATCTAAAGGTTATGCTGTGTTGGTTTGGTTTTTTGTGTTTGTTTATGGTTTACTGTATGTGTATCTGTTAGCAGCGCCTCGCCTTTTCACTCCATGCTGTCAAATTTAGGTGTATAAGCTAAACGAGTTTCTTTTGTGGTGCGACATGGAATGAAAACGTTTCGGTTAAATCTATATTGTGTTCAGTGGTTGGCATGCGTTTTTCATCAGGTCAGTTGTCAGATTAGGTGCATTTGTTCGTGTTTGTTTATTCATTTATTTATTTATTTATTTTGCATAACTGTCTTGAACATATTTGTGTTCAGTCTGGCGGTTTGCCCCGCTGTATACAAGTTATAATTACAGTCCAAACTAATGAAAGCTGAATTCTAGCTCAGAGTACAAAAGATAATTCTGTGCCAGTGGGGCAAAAAAAAAAAAAAAAAAAAAAAAAGACTGTCATTACATATACCATTGTTTTCCTTGGTTTCTTTCTAGCCTGAATTCAAACAACTACAGTTAAAGATCTGGGAATTAATTAGTGAGTAAATATTATGTCACAAGCAGACGCACACATTTTGTTGCCCAGGTGAAGATGGTTTTTTGACTTCAGGCTGGTGTTTTGTGATTGTGAAACTCACTGCAGAAACTTTATGTGTATGTCATTGTTTCTTGAAAGCACAGGTCCTGGGCTCCTCCTGTTCTGCACATTTTCGTGTTTTGTTTTTCTTCCCCCAACATGTCTCCTTCAACTAATCAGCTAATTCAGGCCTTCCTGAGTTGAACTGTGTGCGTTAGGAGAGGAAAAACATTAACATTGGCAAGACGGGGGATTCCCCATGACCAGAGTAGGAATCCTGTGCTTTGAAAAAGTCATTGCAGTATTTTAATAGCCGCTTGTGTTGCTCCACAGTTTGTGTACCATGCATGGGTCACAGACTCCAAAACGGCTCTTAAGGAGCGTGGAAAGGGACGGCGGCATTTCTGGAAAAGATACGGAAGAGGCCGTAGACACAGGAAAGATAAGGAGGAAGGTGCATGCTGCAAATTCAGTCGAAATTTTACACATAGTACATAGTATAGTGAACATAAACGGTTATATCGGTTCAATTTGGTAAGATTTCGGTAAAGCATTAAAAGTGTGTATGTGTGTGAGCAGGTCAGGTTGCAATCGAAATGGGAGATGATGAACAGCAGAGTTCAGAGGAGGATAAGCAGGACGGACCAGGTACTGTATCTACTGGAAATTATGCTCATTACCTTTACATTAGTCCCAATTTATGCATATAATGTTCCGGAAGCACTGCTTTATTGGATTATTACTTCCTTTATTTCGTTTAATCAGACAGAAATTTAATTTAGATTGACTTTGAGTGGTTTATTATGTTTTAGCTCTTATGCACGTTATTGATGAAGAGTATGGCTGCAAGTCAACTTTACTAATGTCATCTGGATAGATATTCAAGTTACAGTAAAGGCCGTGATATCGCCAGCTAAAGTTTCAACCCCAAATGTTTATATTTTTAAATATAAACATGCTGTAATATGGATCTTGTAATATTTTATACTAAATGTGTCTGAATGTGGTGGGTTTCCTCCAGGTACTCCAGTTTCCTGCCACAGTCCAAAGACATGCAGATTAGGCTAATTGGTGTTTAAAAATTGCCCGTTGTGTGTGTGTGTGTATACGGGTGTGTCCTGCGATGAATTGGCACCCCGTTCAGGGTGCAATAAGGCTTCTGGGATAGGCCCTGTATACAGGTTAATGCTTATAGACGTGACTGAATGAGTGAGTGAGAGCTGCTGAATGTCCATAAAATAAAGTAAGTCCTGTTATTATTTACTCCATAGGAGCTACAAACAGTCATTCCGCATAAGAATCTTTTTTTTCTCTCGAAGTTAATAAGCCAAAAATTTTTAAAAATCCCACACAGCTTGTCGTGTTACTGAGAAACTGTAATTCTGTCCTCCTGAGAACTTTCCCAGTTTTACATCTGACTGTTATAAAGCTCTGATTTAGAGACCTCGTTTACATCCAAACATGCTGTATAAATCTCTTCCTGCACAAAACTTCACCATATTCCGCACATTTTCAAATCTGTTTATGTGAAACATCCTAAAATGTCCTAAATGTTCTTGTGTATGCTGTTACCATAGAAACATGCACGTATTAGAATTTGTATTAATATACGTCTGTGATTTGTCTTGAAGTCAGATTTAATGTCAGCTGATTTTATAAAAACTCAACACCCTACAAAACGTTATGTATTAGAATGGAAGTTAAAAAATGCCTTTATATAAAAGGCAGGGTAGTCATTTTTTAAGACTGTCTTTCTGCCTATCTTTTCTGTTTTTTTTTTATTTATATTTATTAAACTATGGCGCAGTGGTAAAGCACTCGCCCTATCACCCAGAGATCGCAAGTTCGATTCCCGGGTGATGTTGTAACCTCTAGCTGATTGGCCGAGCTCTCTCACAGGGGAGGGATGAGAGGTACTTCGTGCTCCCACATTAATCACGGCTCTACAGCCAATCAGGGGCGTCTGCGAGCTCACGTAAGCGGAAGGAGCGGATAGCGCTGCCCTCCCTCCTCACAGCTTACATCTAATGTAGTCTTGTGAAAATCGTTCCCCTTGAAGGTAGCTGGAGCACACAATATTGGTTTTATCCAAACTTGCATCTAGAAGCTTTTTATAATTAAACTTGCTGTTCAGCACACCTGGTGATGTTTCCTCCATCATCTTATTATTTGCGTTAAGCATGCCATTATCACACACTGTCACGTTGTGGCTGTCGGTGTGTTTGTGGCATAAATGCAGAGGCCGAGATCTTTTCAATGTGGTGCTTTTTAATGATATATATTAAAGTATAACAAAAACGAAAGCTCTTTTTCCTTAGAGCACCTTGGAAACTTTAATTCATCACTCTTACAAAAACAACCATAACCACAGAAACTATAAAGACAACTAATGCTAGACGCCCGACTGATGTTCAGTCAGGCTATTAATAATGATTAACTGAATTGCTTATCCTCGGTTCAGGTGTGTGCTCCCCTCACCTGACCGAGGTGCAGTCTGGGACACGAAGTCCAACCCAAACAAAACTACAACACAAGAAACACAACGAAACCGTCTTTGGGCGCTTTGGCGCCCTCTAGGGGTTAACCCTTACAATATTGTTTTTATTTTTATTTAAAAACATATGTAAGTGTGACAGAACAGAAGAGAAAAACAGTTAATTTTAAATATATTGATTTAAAACAATATATTGTACTTCATATTTTCAACTGCATGAGTGTAAAGCACTGTTTTGCATAGCATTAAAATTACATAATCCTTTAAAAAGAAAAGAACTCAATGACTTTAGACTAATGCAATTAAAAAAAGAATAAACTTCTGTCTAAACATATAGATTTCCTATATTATTTTATTAGTAAAATGTAAATCAAAAAGGCTTTTGTTAAGTAGAAATAGATTTAATGGCTTTAGCACATGTCAGGAACAGAGAGTCATAGTGAGGAGAATAATGAGAGCCACTTTAAGTCTTCATTAGCTAGACAAATTAAAATAAGTCTGATGATGCAGTGGTGTAATGCTGAT
>JAOVVB010000023.1:6642396-6659436 GCA_028570985.1 Heterobranchus longifilis | reverse complement strand
CAAACAAAACTACAACACAAGAAACACAACGAAACCATCTTTGAGCGCTTTGGAGCTCCCTAGGGGTTAACCCTTACAGTACCCCCCCCTTAAAAACGCTCCTCCGGAGCGCTAACGGAGGTCCAGGACTCCCTCCCCAATGTTCAAAATCTGCCCTCCCGACCCGGAGGCTGTAGACCTTGTCCCCTGGGCCGGGCTGCATGGCCAGCAGGACAGGTTTCCCAGAGCCGGACTGCAGAGCGGGCACACCGATCTCGGAGCCGGGCTGAGGAGCGGGCACGACGATCTTGGCAGCGCTTGGAGGCAGTGGAGCTGAGGCGACGTCCGCGGTGCTTGACAGCTGCGGAGCGGACGCGACGTTCGTGGAGCTTGGTGGCTCCGGAGCTGAAGCGACGTACGTTAGGCTCGGCGGCTGCAGAGCTGAAGTGATGTCCGCGGAGCTTGGCGGCTGAAGGGCTGACGCGATGTTCGCGGCGCTTGGCGGCTAAAGGGCTGACGCGACGTTCGCGTTCAGTCAGGCTATTTATAATGATTAACTTAATTGCTTTTCCTCGGTTCAGGTGTGTGCTCCCCCTCACCTGACCGAGGTGCAGTTTGGGACACGAGGTCCAACCCAAACAAAACTACAACACAAGAAACACAACGAAACCGTCTTTGGGCGCTTTGGCGGCCCTCTAGGGGTTAACCCTTACACACACAGTAATAACCGGGTAACCGCGCTTCGATTATGGGAAGTCATGAGGGCCAGACTTGGTCATATGATTAATATGTGTTAAAAGATAAAGTAATGCTGTAAAATTTCTATATTAATCACGTGTTAACACATTAATATTGACAGCTCTAATATTTTTATAAAGCAGATTGTATCATTGTCGATTTCTAAATGTCCACATATTTCCACAACTATTGAGGTACAGCAATGCCCCTTCTTTTTTCATAGACAACATTATTAAAAGGGTTTTCAACATCATCAAGTTTACCTGGGTGCTGTTTCTGACCACGCTGGAGAGCCTGACTGTGTGGATTAACAGCATCTGTAAAGAATACATAGATATCTCCACTGTGCTGCGCATCGAACGCTGCATGCTTACCAGAGAGGTCAAAAAGGTGTGGCACACATCAACACGCACAAGTTTTCTTTTTTTCTTTCGTTTTTTTTTTTTTCTTTATATAAAATTCATATCCTTTGCACTGATCCCACAGGGCAACGTGCCATCGCGTGAGAGCATCCACGTGTACTACCAGAAGCAGATGCGTCTGAACGCGTCACGTGAGTCCGGACTGGATCAGATCAGCGAGGAGGATTCAATTTCAGGCTCTCAGAAACCTCGGCGAAGACGCAGGGGATATACGTTAGAGAGCCAGGACTCTGTGGCATCCCGAGATAGCATGTCTAGGTATCTGTCCAATCTGTATAAATAAAAGAAAATAAAACTTTGTCGGTATATTGGTCAGACCTCGATCTTTTAATGATATCTTTACATTTCATACATTAGAGGACCTGAAATCAGTCTCAAGACTAGGCAAGAAGCGCAGAAATCTGGCTAGACAGAATGAAATCAAAACGTTGACCTTATGATCAGTTATGTGGCAGATTATGTCACGGAATCCAGATTTTTGTTTGGCTCTACGAATCACTCAACAGAGCCAATTAGCTCGATAGTTTATCATGTATACACAGAGTATGCGGTGACACAGAAATGACCGTAATCCACCTACGAGGTGCCCAAATCCTCACAAAACATACATGAACACGCGACACCAAATGGCTCACTCCAAAAAAAAGGCAAGTACACTATGAAAACTGAACCGTCAAAAATGATTGGACAGATCAATGTGTTTTTATTCTTCCTGTGGGAAATTTTAAACCAGTTTGTCTAATATGTTTCCGAAACCATAGTGCTAATAAAAAGCAGTACTGTGAAGCGCCACTATGAGATAAAACACGGGTCGTTAGAGCAAACATATCCGCAGCAGTCTGAGGTGAGGGCGTGTAAAATACCCAAAGAGATCGCATTGTAATGTGCCAAAATCAAAATGTTGAGTAAAAGCAATTTTACAAACAGCAATTTGCCGGATAAAATAATCTATTTTAAATAAGCTGCTAATAAGCTACTTGATCGGTGTAAACACACACCTGCACTAATAGATATTAATTTAGAAAAGCTGAACTGAATATTTTTACTGGGCATAGTTAATATTTTCTTCAAAATAACAGCGCTGAAGTGTTATAAGTGAATTTTAATATGCTGCAGTCGTTTTAAGACAAAACTTAATCTTTACCCAATTTACTTTTTCGATTTTTCATCTGCGATTCACTTTCTGATTACTGAACAGGGAGTGTACTGTATTTGGCTGACAACAAAAAAGCACAACTTAAAAGTAAACTTCTCTAGCGTAAAGAAGGCATAAGATACAGTACTGACCCATAGCTTTTAATGGTTAAATCATGAAGTAATGTGAGAGGGCCTTTATGTTCATGGTATACAACCAGTATCATGGGTATTTCATTCATCTCTGCATTCTATCAGGCTTTCTTACATTGTTCATTGCATATTCACCTTTCTCACCCTCCGCTTGGTATAATATTGTGGATGTTAAACAGCAGCAGCAGTAACAGCAATAACCCACTGATGAATTTGGTATTTAATCTAATCACTTATGTCACAGTCTATCACCAAACAATCTTTCCATAATAATGTTGCTATGAAATATATTTATGACAATTTTTTTGCAACTGGAAATGGGATAATGAAGGAACACCAATTAAACGTAACACCAATTAAACGTAACTTGTCCTATTGGTATAAATGAAACTTATATAATGGTGAGGTACTTGCGAGCCTAGTCGCAGTATTTCATACTGTTTAAGTATTGATTTGTTGCAGATCAGGGGTTTCCTTTACCAAGCATATCACCAATGCTCACTGATAAGATTATAAATTTTGCAGTGCTGCTTTCTACATAACTAGAATTGAGCAAGTACAGTATGGGGTATAATGGTATTGTATATTAATAGTAACCTAGTGAACATATATCATGATATTATTCCTTTCATCAAGTCACATCTCCATCCATCTCCATCCAGCGCATACACCGAGGCTACCATGCTCTTTTCCCGTGAATCCACGCTGGACAACCTGGACGAAGTATCTCAACATGTGCCCAAAACCAGCGAACGTGCTCGGCCAAAGCTGCGCAAAATGTACAGCATGGACATGTCCAACTCCAGTGCAGACAGTGGCAGCAGCAACATTTCCAGGTCTTGAGCACTACTACATTACGCATCCTCACTCATCTTCACTCCTTATGCCTATATTTAGATTCCAGTTCGTCTGTGACATAGCAGTCTATTAATTCATGACTCATCACAGGAGACATTGAAATTAAGACCATTTAAGGGCCCTTGATTGGCTTGATTGAAGCTTCATGATACAGAACATGTCTTCCTATACACCAATGTAGGAAGTCAGCTTGACATTCCTGTACAAACACTGGACTCTCATACAGTTCCTGTTGCATGAACACTTGGGAAAACGTCCAATCTAGCAGTAAAGGAACAAAAAAACTATTTATTTTTAGAGAAAATAAGTGCTCACAGTGCTATTGAATTATATGTGATAACTAGTTTACCAGTGTTATCCTTGTCTTTGTGTGATTTCTGTGTTTTTAACAGCGAGGCCACGCAGTGCATCACTTTATTTTCAAGACAAGGTACTAACGACACCATCGATGAGGTGGAGGACGAGCAGGATCAACTACATCACCATGACGAAAGACCTGAACATGTCGAGGAAGACGAGAAAGCCCCCTGGAGCTCTATTGAGCCTGAATCAGAGCAGGAACATGGAGAAGAAATGGAGCCTGATGAGGAAAACCTTGGAGAAAGAGAATGGGCACCTGAAGATAATGAGGAAGAGGACCAAGACAGGCAGGGAAATGATGCTGAAGCTCAGAGTCCGCGGAGAGAAGACTGTGAATCCTCAGGAACAGAACACGTGCCAGCAGAAAGGCCGTGCAGCCAGCTTTTCACCCCAGATACGGACGTTCCAAACACGTCGGATGCAGATGTCCCTCCCAGCTATAGCAAAGCAGTGAGCTTCGATCGTCTCTCAGTCGACTCACAGGAGAGTGACGAGGATAAGCAGCTCATGCTAATGACCTCAGACAGCAGATCAGACTTGCTGTCGGATGATGCACTGCTGCCATCGCAAACCACCGAGCTCACAGCTAGTGAACTGCTGCTCAACAAGTAAGATGCGCAAAGGATCATAGTTATGTCTAATAAACAGTGAACATCTCTACTTATCCAGTCATTTCACCTGAATGGTGTGAAGGTCCATAGTGGTTTGTGCACCAGTTACAACAAAACCTTTTCATGGGATCAGTTAGACCAATTTTTTTAAGCTTTTTATTGTAATTGTATGGATACAACTAGGCTTAAACAAACCTCTAATAGTCAAAAACACAGTATGGATATACAGAAGTAATACTAAATGTATAATTATATATGCATGATTACCCAGTTCAATGTTTTCTGCCCCAGAATGTTTTTTGACGAGGAGCTGGATGGGTCGGAACGCTTCTACAAATCGCAGCCACTGGGTCTGCAGCTATGCTACGCCCTCTACAATCTGTTAGTGGCGCACTCAGAGATGGTCTGCTACCTAGTCATCATCCTCAACCACATGATTTCAGCCTCCATGGCCACGCTGGTGCTACCCGTCCTAATCTTCCTGTGGGCCATGCTGTCTGTTCCACGACCCAGCAAACGCTTCTGGATGACGGCCATCATTTACACAGAGGCGAGTTTCTCTTTAAGTTCAGGTTCCACCCTTTTAATATGCACATGGATGTTCATTGCAAATGTAAAACTGAAATAACTTTTTAGGGTCTAACTAATATACTGAACTGAATTATATTTTAACTGCTCTTGGTGAGTGAATGTTGCTGAAACTTGTTCCTTTAGGTTACCATCGTCATCAAATACTTTTTCCAGTTCAGCTTTTTCCCCTTCAATCAGAATCTGGAAGTGGACAAAAAGAAACCCTATCACCCACCAAACATCATTGGAGTGGAGAAAAAAGATGGTTATGTTCATTATGACCTCGTTCAGCTGCTTGCTCTCTTCTTCCATCGCTCAATCCTCAAGGTGCTTGATTTTCTTTCCACACTTCTTTTTTTTTTTCATCTTAAGTTTTTACCCAGTGTAGCTGCATGTGCACTTATGCAGTGCTGTGTAAAGGTCTTGAGCCATCCTTCATTTTCCAAAGGTCTGTGTAAAGGTCTTGAGCCATCCTTCATTTTCCAAAGTCCAAACAACCAGACTTTCTTGTATTTTTGATGTAATCTTGAGGAATAGTTCTCCAGGCTTTCTGAAGGATGTTTTTGGCTGACCTTTTTAGGCAAGTTTTTGACTCTCATTTTCATACCTGACCAGTTTCAGGGGAGTGAATTATTTAAAAAAATATATCAAACTTAAATCATGAACCAGTGAGAAACAGGTGCAGATGATGACAGATGATCAGGCAGGTGATTAGTATACTGGTGGTGCTAAATGCTCAGTGTGTCACGGTACGTGCTGGCATGGGCAGATCCACAGAGATAAATCGTGGCCATAAATATGTGTGGTTCAAAGCCGGGAAGTCAAACAGAGTCTGTGATCCAGATTCATGGTTGAGAAATGAGATCGGGGGGTGATAGCCAGAAGTCCAAAAAAACGAAAGCCCGAAACGAGAAGCGTGGTCTGTGAAAAAAAAACGTGGGTTGAGATCCGACACGTGAAGCAAGTAAAGTCAGTGGAAAATTGGGCATGAAGGCACACGATATTCTGGCAGAGAATGGTTGTTTGACGGAGGGTTATATAGAACTGAGTGATGAATGGAGATGAAGAACAGGTGTGATTGGAGCTGGTGCATGAGGCACCAAAAAGGAAGTAGTGGAGTGGAGTGTAAACAGAGTCGCAGTTGATCATGACTTGACTTGCCTTGAAGAGTGCCTTGAATGTATCTTTGTATGAATGAATGTAACAGCCACTTTGCAGCCTGTTACAGTAAAACATTTGTTACCATTTCTTTAATTTAATCTACTTAATGTAATTTAATTTAATATGAAGAAATGAGGGGTGGCTCAAGACTTTTGCACAGTACTGGATCTGTGTATCTCAATCATCCATCCATATTATTCATCCTTATGCTGTTTTTTTTAAACTCTACTTCTTCAGTGCCATGGTTTGTGGGATGAGGACGACCCCAAAGAGACAAAAAAAGACACCTCGCATCATTGCGATGAGTCTGAAGATGAAGAAAGGATGGTACCAGTGAGACCAGCAGAGACAAAAAAGAAAGGCTCACCCCCTCGCTCTATGAAATTCAACTTAGGAAGTTCGACGGACTTCGAATCCACGCAGCTTGTCCAGGTTCGCCAACCTGAGCAGCGCACTTACCAGCGGCGCAAGAGCTCCAGCGGAGGCTCGTATATCTCACGGCACTCATCCCAGCGCTCCAAGAGAGGTGAGGGGTCTAATTTTAGTGCTTACATTGTTGTACGTTATATGGTTCAGAAACATTTTATCCAGTTTAAACGTCCTTTCATTTCTCACAGTTCAGGGTTGAGGGCCAATTACTGTATATCACTTACTCACTCACTCATCGTCTCTACCACTTTAACCTGTATTCAGGGTCGCGGGGGGAGGGGGGAACGTGCAAACTCCATGCACACAGAGACGGGAATCGAACCTGGCCGGGAATCAAACCCACTGGGGCCAATAATATCTCACTGATATTACACTGCCTTTACACCAACCAATGTGCATGTGGCACGATTCAGATAAATGTTTAATAAAACATAATTTTGACTTGTGCCAGTCCTTTATATCGGCACTTTATCTTAAAATATAATCATTAAATTACCCTTTTTATTTGTGTGCAATGGCATTTAACCCTCAAGCTTGAAAATATCCTTTTCTATGCGTTATAGGTTATTAAGATTTACATTTTATTTGACCAACATCTTGTTACCTGAACGCATTCAACTTTAGAGAATATTTAAAATATTCCACAAGTCAAATATTTAACAACAAGTTATTTTGTTCATTTTAATTTCTTGAAGAGCACTGGAAAAGAAAATTGAGTTACCATATTTAGTCATATTGACCGACATAATTTTAATAATACAACTATATCACCTAAATAAATTTAATAATTTAAAGATTAATTGATTATTAATTAACATTTAATTAAATTAACAAAATTTTACATAAAAGAATAATTATTTACAATTAATGACAATAGACAATTAATTACAAATAATTTACAATAAACTGCCTAAGAATCAATATTAAAATATTGATCTGTGCAATTATTTCATAACAGAAGGCTGCATCATCTGGAATTTATGCAGAGTTTGTCAAGGATTTAACTATTTGTCTATTTTTCTGCTTTTGAGTATAAAAAGAGGGTGTGAATTTTGACAAATATTGGCAATGGGGAAAAGACCCTGTTAATGAAAAAACTAATTCTTACAAATACTGTTATAAATTGTCCAGTACATTCAACAATTTTATATTTAAAACATTTTTTAAAATGTTATCCTTACTTTGTAATGTAATATTGTCCCGGATTTTCAAATGTGATAGTTCGTATATTTGTGAACACATTACAAGGCAATTAATAATAATTGAAAATACTTTGCCTTTCCTGCATGAACAAATATACCGTGCTTTCCCCAGGCAGCACGAGCACAAGGAACAGCAGCCGCAGAGGAAGCGGCGAGGTCGGAGTAGAACCCAAGACACGCAAGGAGCTCATCATGGAGAAGGTCAGAGAGCAGCTCATTAAAGCCAGGATATTCCTCCTCAAAAAGTAAGTTTAAACTTTAAGTTTGAAATTTAAACAGACCATAAAGTCACTATTTTGCATTAAATTTGTTCTATAGAAAAGATATGGCTAAGTTCGAAGTTTTAGTGTTATCACCAATAAGCAGCATTTCTGTTCATTTTGTGTATTTTTTGTCAGAGGAAGAGAGATCTACCTCCCTATTCGTCAGTTCTTCTATAACCTCATCCATCCTGAGTACAGCGCAGTGACCGACGTCTATGTGCTCATGTTCCTGGCAGACACCGTGGACTTTATCATTATTGTCTTCGGCTTCTGGGCTTTTGGGGTATTTCAGATTTCAATTTATTATTTCATGTTTTTCTTTTTACTTTATGTTTCTGCACACTTTTTAAAACTGTCCTAGATATTGGTTTGGAGTGTAAGAAACTCTTAAAATGATCACGTGTTCTCAATTCAAAAGTAAATTTTTGTGTATGTAAATGTCACAAAAGGATGATACTGGACACTAAAATTGGGTCAGTTTTTTTTAACTTGGGTCACTAAATCTCAGCTACAGTGACATGCAAAAAGTTTTTTTAGACCAATTTATTATTGTTCCAGCTAAATAAGGGCACCTGCCAAATATCAATAAATACTGTTTACGATTTATGTATACAACAATGTTATACAATAATATCTCATTTCCTGGGTCTGTTTTATCTAATTTATTGTTCTGTTAATTTCTTCTGGCTCTGTGTGATTTTTTTAGAAACACCAAGGAGGAGCAGACATCACATCCTCTCTGTCTGAAGATCAGGTCCCAGGTCCATTCCTTGTGATGGTGTTGATCCAGTTTGGCACCATGGTAGTAGACCGAGCCTTGTACCTGCGTAAAACTGTCATGGGCAAAGTGATTTTTCAGGTCATCCTGGTGTTTGGTATCCACTTCTGGATGTTTTTCATCCTGCCAGGAATAACAGAAAGGTAGTGGATTCTCATCTGGATACTCTATTTGCAGCTTATGAACACACAGCTTCTATGAATCCCAGTAATAGAGTACCTTGCTTTGTGCCCTCTTTTGCAGGCGTTTCAGCCAGAACACAGTGGCCCAGCTGTGGTACTTCGTGAAGTGTATTTACTTCGGTCTCTCAGCCTATCAGATCCGCTGTGGTTACCCTACCCGAGTGCTGGGCAACTTTCTTACCAAGAGCTACAATTATGTCAACCTCTTTCTCTTTCAAGGGTGAGAGCAGATCAGTGAGAAATTGATCTGATCGATTGAGGATGTGCTTGTGGGTGTAGGATCAGCAAAGTAAGACAGTTTATATGGGCACTTATAAGGAACCTGATTTCATTTTTGTTCACTGTTGTAAAGCATAGTAGCAAGAATGAACAGTAATTTAATGCCATAAGGAAATGGTGTGGTAAACCAGCTCCATCTATGCTTGTAAGGACCATTTTCCAAAAGTTCCAAGCCATTTACAGAAACAAGTGCACTTGGACAAAGATTAGGTTTATAGATACTGGAACCATTTAGAGAAATCTGACGCCTGACAAATAAGGACAGAGAAATCATACAGAGCCAATATGTCTGGTTACATTCCAGCAGTAAAAATGATAAATGAAGAAATGAGTTCAGGTGTTTTAGTATATAAAGATTTCTTAAGAACGAATTTATATCTTAAATTGACAGTCAGCCTACAGTGTGCTGCGTTTTTTTTTTGTTTTTTTTTAACTGCACATTCATTCACCCAACCATTTACTACCCTAAAGACAAAAATACTACGGTTGATTATGGTATATTGTAATCCGTATTATTTCCTATATTAATTGACTATATAGTATTTATTATAGTAATTGACTTAGTGTAGTACAAAACTGTAGTATTTACTATAGTAATTGACCTTGTGTGGTAGTGAACTGTAGTATTTACTATAGTAATTGACTACACAGGGTAGTAAACTGTAGTATTTACTATAGTAATTAACTGTGTGTGGTAGTAAACTGTAGTATTTACTATAGTAATTGACTGTGTGGTAGTAAACTAGTATTTACTATAGTAATTGACTACACAGGGTAGTAAACTGTAGTATTTACTATAGTAATTGACTGTGTGTGGTAGTAAACTGTAGAAATTACTATAGTAATTGACTGTGTGGTAGTAAACTGTAGTATTTACTATAGTAATTGACTACACAGGGTAGTAAACTAGTATTTACTGTAAGAATTTACTACACAGGATAGTAAACTGTAGTATTTACTATAGTAATTGACTACACAGGGTAGTAAACTGTAGTATGTACTATAAGAATTGACTACACAGGATAGTAAACTGTAGTATTTACTATAATAATTAACTGTGTGTGGTAGTAAACTGTAGTATTTACAATAGCAATTGACTGTGTGTGGTAGTAAACTGTAGTATAGTATACTTTACTATAGTAATTAACAACACAGGATAATAGACTGTAGTATTTACTATAGTAATTGACTACACAGGGTAGTAAACTGTAGTATTTACTATAGTAATTGACTACACAGGATAGTAAACTAGTATTTACTATAGTAATTGACTGTGTCGTAGTAAACTGTAGTATTTCATATGGTAATTGACTACACAGGGTAGTAAACTAGTATTTACTGTAAGAATTTACTACACAGGAGGAGTAGTATTTACAACAGTAATTGACTACACAGGATAGTAAACTGTAGTATTTACTATAGTAATTGACTACATAGGGTAGTAAACTGTAGTATTTACTATAGTAATTGACTACATAGGGTAGTAAACTGTAGTATGTACTATAAGAATTGACTACACAGGGTAGTGAACTGTAGTATTTACTATAGTAATTGACTGTGTGTGGTAGTAAACTGTAGCATTTATTATAGTAATTGACTACACAGGATAGTAAACTGTAGTATTTAGATATAAATATATCGTATTATGGGATGGCCTGCACGCTGAAATTTCTTGCAAAAATTTGTCTTGCTCGTTTGCATTGACCCTGACATTATTGACTGTGTTGTAAAGGTTTCGATTGATCCCGTTTCTGACCGAGCTGCGTGCTGTAATGGACTGGGTATGGACAGACACAACGCTCAGCTTGTCTAGCTGGATTTGTGTGGAGGATATCTACGCACACATTTTTGTGCTCAAGTGCTGGAGGGAGTCTGAAAAGGTAAGAGACATGAAATCCAGGCAAAGAAAATAGGGGTGGTGGAAATCTACCGTATTATCTGTAGACTACTAGGACTACTGTTGCACTGGGAGGCCATTCAAGTCATATCCAGAATTCTTAGGACACTGGATCCAGATACAAGAATAAGATATGTTTATTATGTGTGTGTTTGTGTGTTCCAGCGTTACCCTCAGCCTCGGGGTCAAAAGAAGAAGAAGGTGGTAAAGTACGGGATGGGTGGCATGATCGTTATGCTGCTCATTTGCATCGTCTGGTTCCCTCTGCTGTTCATGTCTCTGGTCAAATCAGTAGCAGGCGTCGTCAATTCACCTCTGGACGTCTCTGTCAGTCTCACACTCGGAGGCTTCCAGGTATGTATACAACAGAAAGGTGCTCATTAATAATCTGTTACGGTATGAAAAACCTCATTATATTCCATGATACAAGCAGAAAGTGTTTTGATTATTTTAACATTCTGTTTTTCCTCCGTTTTCCTTTATTTAGCCAATCTTCACAATGAGTGCGCAACAGAAGAACCTGATAAACGTTACTTCAAAAGAGTTTGAGGATTTCAATAAAGCTTATAGTCATGATTCCGTAAGTATTCAGAGCAGTGTCAGTCTGCTGATACAACATATGACCATGTTTAAAGTTAAAATAATGCTTTATCTGAGGCAGTGGTGTCGGTTCCCGTGTAGATGGCTTTGCAGTTTCTCGAGGCATATGTGTATCAGGATCTCACTATAGCCCACCTAGAAGGAAGCTCCAACTCGCTGTGGACCATCAGCCCACCCAGCCGGGAAAACCTGATCGAAATATTGACCCAGAAGAGTGAATTCCATTTAACCATTGCCTGGTCTGTACAGAGGTATCGCTCATCATTTTTAATATTTCATCTTTTCATTTTGTTTTTTTTTCCACCTTGTCTTTTTTTAGACATCTAAACAGATATTGAAGGTTGTTAGAATATGATTTTTTTTTTATCCGCTGCCTGTCCAAAATCTTCTGACTGTCAGGTCTAGGCTCAGCAATGTTATGTGGCAATAAAATGAAGTCAGCTGATGACCTGAATGTATCGAATGACCATGTTTTCGCATCTGTAGAAGTTAAAATCTATCCAAGTTAAAATTAATGTTTTGTGTTTGCAAACAACATATTTTAATAATTTTGGTAACATTCAGCCTTTTATACTACTGTGGCATTATTATATTAAAAATGTTTCTAAACTTTTCTTAGTTTCTACCTTGTGTCACAGAACTGTCCTTTACGTTTATCAGGCGTATGCAAAAATAAAAATGTATTTCACGTTCCCTATAAAAAAAGCTGCTGTCTGTTAGAAACACAGGTGCAGATATATTATCATTTTAGACACTGGAGAATTTCTATTTCAGATGTATATATAATACAAAATGTGCTCTAAATCTGTATTGACTAAATTAATTCAGTTTTAACTACAATGTGTATTTCTGTAAGTATATTCAGACTAACGCTAATAATAAAATGACCAAATGTAACCCTGCTGAGCAGTAATCCCAAGCATTTTTTTTTTCTTTTATATAAGCGCTTTTTAAATATATTTTAATGGTTTGTTTCATGCAGGAACCTCAGTTTAGGAGCGAAAGCAGAGACAGCAGCGGGCAAACACGTCATCACCATGGGGATGGACACCAAAAAAAAGCTTGCAAATCTGTTAAACAACAAAACATCGTCTGTGTGAGTGCACACTTTTAGTGACTCAGTTTACGAGCACCTTTTAATTATACAGCTTTGGGGAGAATTGCTTAATTCATCGGACAATCCATAATTTCAGGTTGATTAAAAACATTTTTCCGAGATACATGCGGGCGCCCAGTGACTCCAACGCGAAACCCATCGATCAGCTAAGTGCAGGTAAGGCACTGAGAGGCCTGAGATTTTTTCTATGTTGTTGAAACAAGTAAAATTTCAATTGGATATAAACGTTTTTCAATTTACATACAAACAGAATTCATTTCAAACATTTTCCTTGTTCCAGATTTTGAGAACATCACCCTGACTCTAGGCCGAGGGAGCAGCACTGATGGAATGGTTCAGGAGTGGTGGATTGTAAACCAGACAAAGCCTGGCAAAATCAAGCGAAAAACAATAGACCAGGTAAAGGCTGGACTGGATCTCTATATCTTGAGTGATCAGGTCAGCCCTCCTAGTCTGGGCTTTCTGGCCGGATACGGGTAAGTGGTCATAAAACTTTACCTTCTTCTTCTTTTTTTTATTTCTACATAACTACAATCATTTTCATTTCCATTAGACGGAAATATGTCATATAAATATCATATTAGCAAATCGTTGTCTTTGCTTTAACTTTTGGAAGCTCAAAATCAAGAAAATGCTGCTGCTGTTAGTGCAACTTAACTATAGTAGTAAAACAGTGTAATGTTACAAATATCAGGTAACTTTGAAAATACTTGTAAGAAATGTAAGAAACCAAAAATATACAGCTGATATACTGTATTTGGCATGGCATTTGTTTCCAAATAAAAAAAAACAAAAAAATGTCGCCATTTAAAATTGTCAAACTGTTGGGTTGTATCAAAAAAAAACTGAAGAGGATAGGACTGATAGTAGGTTAAGAACCTTTTAAAACCTTTAAGGACAGTGCTGAACTGTTAACTTTGTGGAAGAAATGTGGTCAGAAAAAAATCATGAATGGAGATCACTTAAACACTTGAAGTTGCATGGCAAAAAAATAAACAAATAAATAAAAGTAAAAACCATAGCTATCTTTAACAGGGACAGAAAGAGCATTTCCATGCACACAATCTGACGAGAACTCACAGGTTCGGGAATAAACAGCTGTGTGAACAGAAGAAAACCAGTTGTTAGATTCATTTGAAGAAAAAGGTTTAAATTCAGGAGAGCAAATGTGAGTGCTGACACTGGAGACTCCCTCCTAAATCCTAAACAAATGAAAACTTTATGCATCAATAATTTGTATTTTTTTTAGTCCATGGAGCATCAGCCATACAAGTTCTTCTGTTGATATTGTTCCTTTAAAAATGATAAATGATACTGTAATAGAATGAGTGCATTAATTTAAAAAAATTTAAATACACATTCTGACCAATCAAAATCGAGAACTCAGTCACACTTTGGTGCAATATCTTGTAATTCATACAAAAAAAGGAGTGACCTGAAACATATTAAACGAGAACCGAATCATAGCTTCATATCCTTAAACATGTGTTGTGTGCATGTAAATGTGTGTGTGTGTGTGGTGTCTAACACGAGATTTGATTTAACCGACTGCGTTTATGTCCTCTCAGCATCATGGGTCTGTACATGTCCGTGGTGCTGGTGATCGGCAAGTTTGTGCGCGAGTTCTTCAGCGGAATCTCGCACACCATAATGTTCGAGGAGCTCCCCAACGTGGACCGCATCCTCAAACTATGCACAGACATCTTCCTCGTCCGAGAAACAGGAGAGCTGGACCTGGAGGAAGACCTCTACTCCAAGCTCATCTTCCTCTACCGCTCGCCGGAGACCATGATCAAATGGACCAGGGAGAAGAACAAGTGAAGTGAAACGTCGTGTAACATGAACCGTCATGGACAAGGACAACGTCACGGACAAGGACACTCAGCACATGAGGAGTTCTCCAACGCGGAGAAGCACAAGGCTGGGGTTTTAATGGCTGGACGGGACGCCAGCTGAAATTGGCAACTAGCTGCATTTTGCAGTTCTTGTTCTCTCACGTATATAGTGCTTTATCGTGTGCAACGTGGGAGTGTAGAGATCACGGATCTGTAGCTAATTGTACATTATTATTATTATTAAGGGCTGTGGGCTGAGGGTAAGGGATAAGAAAGACTTAAATACTTCCCATCACGCGTCAAAAACGTTGCAAAAACAACCCTTCACAGCTGGGAGCGCATGAGCCCAGAGGGCCGTCTATCATGATGATCGACAGGCTGGTCAACAAATCCCAGAGTCAGAGAAGCTGATTTCCAACAGAACTTATTACCAAGTGCTTTATTTTCTGAGCAGCAAGAGGCAAACAGCTTCTGGTTGTGCAGGAGTCTGGAGCGACACACAACAGCAATCACCCGACAATCTACACTTGCCTTATTTAGTTTGTACAAATAATTGCGTTTTCATTCATTCAATGTCTTTTCTCAGGAACACACACACCGGGCGTTTCCTCAGACGATGAAACGTCCTCTTTTCCATTGCGTATTAGAGCATCGGACCAGGCGAGAATCTCATGTCATGTGCGAATCTGTAAAAATGCGCACTGTGTAAAATGGTGAAGAATGATGAAAGGTACAGTGGTAAAATGAATTATGTGATGCTGATTAACGATTATATGTGGTTGGTTGATGGCTGTAGAGCATGAACTTTTTTGCAACATGAAAGCATTGGGAGATATTGTGTTTATCAGAAAGATATAGGCCTGTATGTGAAGATAAAGATAATGATGCGTTGCTTGTACGGAAGGGGTAAAGCAATATAAAAATTGATGCATTTATTTAAAAAAATTTAATAAAAATAAATAAAAAAAAACAGGGGGAAAAAAACAAAAGGGCGGGAGGTATACTGGGCTGATTTGTACATATAGTTATCAGTGGGAGCGTGTATTTATGCACAGGTAAAGGGCTGTCTTTGCTTTTTTTTCAACAGGCAGCACTTTGCAGTTTACAATTTTAAAGTTTTCTTCTAAGTTTGATCTTTTACATCCCAGTGTTCCTGCCACGCTCACGGAGACACTCGAAGAATCCTGGGAGAAGAGCATTAACGAAACCTAAACACCCTCCTCACATTTCCCAACTATGCATTATTTAAAGCCATTGTAGCATGAGAGAATAGTTACTATTTAAACATGAGGTGTTTTCATTACATCACATGTACATATGCTTTTACAGGGACAAAGAAATGTGAAGCTTTATTATTCTAGGTTTGCTGTGTAGCACAATGTTAGGATGGAAATGAAGCGCTTAAGATAAAGCGATGACCTTCAAATAAAGCACATATCAGAAGGCCACAGTTTTGTTTTTTACCTTTCATTTGGAATCTCAAAGTATAAAATGTAAATTTGTTGTTGTTGGTTTATTGTTAACTATTTAAAAAAAAATCTGCTTAACCTGATTGAAGCAGAAAGAGCAAACGTATTAAAGTATTACTCTTTATTTTTAGTGCTGATACCATGTTGTACATCTTAAACCCTCCTCTGCAGCCTACTAATGCACTCATAGAGACCCAGTGGAAAAAAAAAAAAGTTCAGGAACAACTGCACTCGCGTACAGTAATGATGGTCTAAAGAGGGAAAAGGGCGGGAGTTCAACTCCAGACTCTACAGCCTCATAAAATATAAATAAGGAAGAAAAAAAAAAAAGTCCATAGCTCTTAGTGGACAGGATGTATACCGGAATATGTATAGGTGTTGAAATGGAAAATGTGTGTTACATCTATTAGTTAGGAAACCCAAGTACTTCTTTCTTAGTTTTTAGCAAGAGCGACTACTGTGCAAAGAGCGACAAAAGTGTTTATTGCTGTGCAGACACCATCACATCAACAGAGGAGGGTATTAGATGAAGAGGAACCCTCGTTACATCAGGATGGTTATAAATGATTCTATAGTTTCATGTCTTTGGTGAACTCAGTCAGTCATGTTTCAGTGTTAAAAGATTAAACAATGTCTGCGTCTTAAATCACAGAAATGACATACTAATCTAAGCGCTCACTTTCAGTTTTGCATAATGAACGCACTAGACAAGAGAACTCAACCTCACTCTAATTTGAACCCTGGTTTCCTAAAATCATGAAAATGGCGACGTGTCATTCACAGACGAGTCGGCTCTTTAACCTTGTGAGGCGTACATCATAACAATTTATCATAATCATCTTCATAATGAAGCAGAGACATAACAGGAATGAAAACAAACCATGATATATATATATATATATATATATATATATATATATATATAATCATGAATGACTGAGATCAGAGATCACTTAAACGCTTTGTGAAGCTGCATCATAAAAATGACCAGAGCTATGTTTAA
>JAOVVB010000023.1:6597600-6624251 GCA_028570985.1 Heterobranchus longifilis | reverse complement strand
AGAGGCTCTTTTTATACCCAATCATGTTGCCAATTGACCTAATAAGTTGCAAATTGGTCCTCCAGCTGATTCTTATACAGTATGTACATTTAACATTTCCGGACCTCTTATTGCTGTCTGTCCCAACTTTTTTTGGAATCCAAAATGAGCCAATATTTGGCATGACATTTAAAAATGTCTCACTTTCAACATGGATATGTCATCTATGTTGTATTCTGAATAAAATATTGAAATTTGAAACTTCCACTTCATTGCATTCTGTTTTTATACATAATTTGTACAGTGTCCCAACTTTTTTGGAATCGGGTTTGCATGTATATATATGTATACACACACACTAATATACATACATACATACACACCTATATACACACACACACACAAGTTATTCAATTAATTTTTGAGCCCTTAACCCACAACTGCTCAGATGTATAATGAAATAAAAATATAAGTCGCTCTGAACAAGGGCGTCTGCAAAACGCTGTTAATGCTATGGAAAACCTCCCTGTGAGATGACTATAGGGAGAAACATTGAGAAGAGCCAGACTCAACAGAGAACCCATCCTCATTTGGGTTCTCCTGGATATCAGAAATAGTTTTTCAGTCAAGCGTTCTGTGTGTTATCGGTTATATATGAGTAAATCTGTGACAGGATCGTGGGCACCTAAGGGTCATCTATGACAGACTGTCCGTCCCGATCCCACAGAAAAGCTAATGCACTCGGCATGTATACAGACAAGACCAATTAGCTATAAACTTATTCCCGAAATCACTGCTCATAAATGAGCGTTGAGACTCGCACTGTGAAGGGGAACGAGCGACACAAATGCAGTCCTTGTGCAAGTCCGAGCCTCTTCAACATACTGTTTTTGGCTACAGAAAAATCAAGAATCATTATGTCCTCGGAATGAATTTTTTTAATAGAATGCTATTTTCATTACAAATGATATTGTCGATGGCAACTTGAATGAAAAGTAGCTGAATTTCCTATACTGTATGTACCTCATACTCCTTAAAGGTCCCATATCTTACTGTTTCTTCCACAAGTTATCAAGGCTTGAGAGTTCCTCCAAAGTGTGTGTTAATGTAAATACTCTTCAGATAATCCATATTCCTATACCTCACACTCCCCGTTTCACTCCCCCCTCCCCCTCCCAAATGAGCTGCCGCTAAGCCGCGCCGATCCCGAACCTCTAACTCTTCACCCTTTACTAATCCCACCTCCATCTCTATATGTTGTGTGTTTGTGTCGCATATCTACCGACATCCGGCTACCCAGCATCCCTCGGCTTCAACGCGATTCACCTTAACTTGCCATCTCTGCCATGCGACGCCTCACCTATCACTCTGTGACATCATATCCTGTTTGTCTCGACTAATGTCCACTAGGGTGGATAAGGTACAGTAAAAACCCAGGTTGTCATTTTTAAATCTGGTAACAAAGTAAAGTGATTTCGAATAGACAGATTAATATTATTCCAGCGTAAACATTTCACGCTTTTCATCAGGTAAGTTTTTAATCAACCCGTCAGATAATTACAGAAATAATGCACGCATGCAATCTTACTAAACTGCTGATTAAACCGGCTGCAGGTCCCAGTGCAGGTCCATGCATGCGACTAACCCACAGCCTTGTCATTTTTAAATCCCTGTATCCTAGCACGTCATCGATGAGTGAGAGTATATTATAAAGCGGAATAATATTTATACAGTAAGGAAGTGATCATTCAATTATATTTAGAGGTGGCGTAACATCCTGGTGTTTTTAGGGACACCGCCGGTCAGGAGAGATTCAACAGCATCACCTCAGCCTACTACCGAGGCGCTAAGGGAATCATCGTGGTGTACGATATCACCAAGCAGGAGACCTTCGAGGACTTGCCCAAATGGATGAAAATGATCGACAAGGTATTCGTTAGACATAGTTCATAACTTTTTACACCTATGCCAATGATTGTGGAAACGCTACACAGCATTTTGTTTGTCCTACAGTACGCGTCAGAAGACGCCGAGCTCCTGTTGGTCGGGAACAAGCTAGACTGCGAGTCCGACCGTGTCATCGCGCGTCAGCAGGCCGAGAGGGTGAGTGTGTCTCACTGTTTTTTTTTTTTTTTTAACACACCCATGTTGAGGAATGGAATCTATGACACCATTCTATGAGCCACTGCATTACTTTATCAGCTCGTGATGAGCTTGAAGCAGAACATGGCATTGAGACACGGTGATGATGAGTGTATTCTTTTATCGAAACAGTGAAGAGAAGCTACACCTGAGCTATGAATAACGGTAAAGAGACACACTGAAGTGTTTTTCGTCTCTATCATTAGGTCTGTGTGTGACAGCCAGTTTTAGAAAAGTGCTCCTGGTCCTACACCCTCTTTTTAGTGTTATAATTGACGAGGCGTGGGGAAGTCAGTAAGGGCAGGCCGCTATATTTATTTCCGCAGCGTGTGTTTTTACCGACTAAGCTATATTGCGTGTGGTGTGTTTTTATTGAATTCAGATTACTGGTATAAATTCGTATTCTTCTCTTGCGTTAAATCAGGATATTTTTCGTAACCACCTAGCGAAGTACACCGCCTGGACAAAACAAAGTCTCTGTTTCAGATGGGTCACATCATTGGCCCGCATCAAGCAAAGAAAACAACTAAGGAGACGACTAAGAAACCAAGATGTTTTACCTCCTCAAATGCCTCAAAACTCAACTTGACCGCGCAGGTCGAGTGGTTGCGCGCATGCGGTTTTTAACCAATTAGAGCTCGCGATGTTTTGAGACTGGTCCAAGAGTGTGTGATGAGTGTGGGTTTGAGACTGATTTGCTCAGAGTTTTGAAAAAAGGCAGATTTGAGGCTTTTAACGCACACGATTTTTGATAATGTAACGGCATAAAAATGCATTTCTGTTGCACCACTCGGAAGCTTCTGCGCTTTGTACGCAATCTTTTATATCCGAGGCTGATCAGCTGATCACGGGTAATCACTAGCCAATGCTGGTCACTCCCGCTCGACCGCTTCATCCAAAAAAATAAAAAAAGGTGAAGCGATACGTGAATTACCACAATGGCGATTTATAACAATCAATTTTACTAACAATCTCTAGTGCTCAACATCAACTTTGCAGAAGCAACGCGGTCTTAAACACTTAAACGCTTGGGGCGATGGTGTAAGAAAGGAAGCGCATGAAGCGGGTTCAATCTGAAGAGTGTTTTAGTAAAAAAGGACAAAGAAGAATGGTTTGATAAAAGAGGAATTGAACTGAAAGGAAGATGAGGATGATCAAGACCAGAAGGTGGCGGTAATGCAACTTATTTGATGCTAACTGTAAAACGAGACGAATGACTTTTTATAAATGTTTTTTTATTTATCCTTTCTGGTCTGATCTGATTTTGGTGAACTTTGCTTGCTGAAAACCAATTTGTTTTTTTTAAAGCTATCAACTGGGAAGTAAAAATGTGTCGTCGTCCCCCCATATCAAATTTAAAGAAATGATCTCATCTGTTTACAGTCTATAGCACTTGTCAAAGTCCGAACCTTTTGCTGCTGTTCAGTCCTGCTAGTTACTTCCCTGGACAGGCGTAAGCTGGTAATCTGTCATTTCTCTCCTGATTGGCAGTTTGCCTCGCGGATATCAGGGATGCGGTTCTGCGAGGCCAGCGCCAAGGACAACTTCAACGTCGATGAGATCTTTCTCAAACTAGTGGATGATATTTTAAGCAAGGTCAGTATGGTTCGATTGAAAGATTATTTCTGCATGCACATTATTCACATCAACCTGCTCAGTACTGGGCTGGTATTTATTTAACACAGTGAGTATTTTTAATACAAGTTCTTAATGTTTCACTTGAGACTTTACCCTGTCGACTAAAAATATTCAAATAAAAAGGAAGTCATAATGTGAGGGGAAATCAGAGTTGTACATATCGTTAGTATTAATACCCGTTCCTGATAGGTCATAGAGTATAATGGAATATGTTTTGCTCTATTTTTCTTGTTTCTGCAGATGCCGCTGGAAATGCCCAGTAGAGAGCTCTCCAACAGCGTGCTTTCCCTTCAGCCTGAGCCCGAACTGCCCCCAGAACTGCCGCCCCCTCGCATGCGCTGCTGTTGAGCCTCAATCCGGTCCTCCTGCTCCTGACAAAAACAAAAAAACAAACCTCTCTCTCTCTCCCACAAGCCCCTGCATTTCCAGAGACTGACCACCAGGGGGGAGCGTTCCTGCACTGCACCGAGGCCCTCCTACTTTTCGGAGACGCGGACTCCAGGGCATGTGCAGTATGAGGGCACATCCGGGAGCAAGAGCTTTCAGAATTATTCCCCCCGTTAGACTTTTTTTTTTTTTTTTTTTTTGTACGATGCTGCTGTTAGGTTCACTAGATGAAACCCAGACTGACGAACAGATTTCTTTTTCTTTAACCGTGTAGCTGCGTACACAAGCTTCTTCAGTTTCAGTATTTGGGATTAACACGTACTTTTTTTTGTCTCGAAATTTGACTCGCCGTAGCTTGTCAGTGATCGAGCGCATGGTCACGACCTCAGGAGTGTACGCCTCGTATCAGGCCGGTCAGGAACAAGTCAGCTCAGATTTCCTGAATCGAACAGTTTTGTTTTGTTTTGTTTTTTTCTTGAGTGATTTACCGTTTTGGTGGAGTGTTTTAGTTTCGGAGTATCCCTGCTACTTTTTCGACTACAGCATTTGAATTTACATTTATGCATTTGGCAGACGTCTTGTTCGGAGCGACTTACAGCAGCAGCAGTCAAACTCAATGCAAATAAATATACAGTACCAGTCAAAAGTTTGGACACAGCTCCTAATTCAATGTATTTCTACATTCTAGAGCACTCACCCTTCGTCTATACCGCTTCAATCTGTAGTCAGGGTCTGGAGCCTATCCCAGGAGACTTGGTGCATGAGGTCGGGGGGTACACCCTGGACAGGGTGCCAATCCATCGCAGGACACACACACACACACACACACACTTACATACACTCATTCACACACGATGGGCAATTTGGGAACGCCAATTAGCCTAATCTGCATGTCATTGGACTGTAGAAAGAAACTGGAACACCCAGAGGAAACCCACCAAGCACTGGGAGAACATGCAAACTCTACACACACAGACTTGAGGCGGGAATCAAACCGGGAACCTGGAGGTGCGAGGTGACCGTGCTAAAGGCTTTACAGAGCAGAAGTGGCAGACACATCTCAATATCAACTTGTTAAAGGAGATTATTGTATATTTTGGCTGAAGAAATAATTAGGAAAGATCTAGGAATTAGAAGGTGCCTCCAAACTTGGCTCTGACTGGTACTGTAAGTGGCTGAAGGAGAAAGGATGGATAAACTTAATTTGAAAAACATCTAAAGAGATGCTTATTAATAGGCAGCAGTCAAACCAAGATTGTGGTGATGGTGGTCAGACTTACATCCTCGTGTTCATCAGTATTCATGTTCTTGCACTACGATCCTCACTTGTAGATGAGATGTACAGAAAACTTCCAAGCACTAATACGTCGTATAGTTCACTACCAGTGCCATTTCTGCTACTACACTAAAAAAGGGGTTTTATAGAGAACTGGAATTATTATTATTATTTTTTTTTTTTTACCTAAAGGGCTACACGGCAAAAGACGTCAAGGTAGCTGACGTTAATAGCGACAATTAGAACACCTACCTTTGTTCCTGACTAAACAGCTGTTAGGGGCTGGACTGTATAATAGACTGTGGAACGATGAAACGGAAATGCTGCACCTTACACTGGAGCATCTTCTGTTATTTTGGTCACTGCACATATTGCCATGGGAACACACACATTGACACAACGGCTATTACGCTCGCGTGACGTTGGTCTGCAAAGATGCTGTGGATTCTTTAAATCGATTGTCTTTGTAACAAGACTTAACAGTGTGTGTGTGTGTGTGTGTGTGTGTGTGTGTTCTAGCCTCTGAGACCTTGTGTAATCACTAATTAATAAAATGCACAATAATTCATAAAAGTAGATGAAAGCAGAGCAGTATTTTCTGATTTGAACGATTTGAATGCTCGTTTCGTAATGATGTAATGATGCCGAGAGCTTTCTCGCTGTTACAATGCATTCACACCTTGCATTTATCAAAAGACCCCGAAACTGCATAAAGACCTGACGCAGCAGCTTTGGTTCTGAAAGAGGTTTCTGTTTTGTGCATGTGTGTTTGTGTATACTGAACGTCTAAGCCTCATGTAGCAGTGCGTGATTTCCACACAGCTCCAAGACCACGTGTTTCATTTTCATATTTTGTATGATTTCTAACAAAGGCTTTGTAAAGGTTTCTAAAAACCAGCCTAAAACTCGCAGTATTTCTCATGTTTCTTGAGAATGTTTTTTTTTTATTATTATTTTTTTTTTTTAGGGAACGTGTACTAACCTGAAGGTTGCTTCTTTGTTTTTTGTTTTTTCTTTTTCTTTTGTGAATGTGCCAGATTTGATGAAAGAACGGCCTTTATTTATCACTAAGTGCTTTTTACATGACTTCTTATTTGCAGAATTGTTTTTATTTCCTTTTCCTTTGTTTGTATTCTGGATTCTTGAAAGCCGATGAGTCTTGAGACTTACTAAGCTATTACTAGAATTGTTTTCTGTCTCTATTCTCAATTTCTTTGCTTGTCTTTTTTCCCCATTCAGGATAAATTGAAAGTATTAATTTCCCTATTATTTTAGAATCATTTTTAAGTTGAACCCTCCTTTTTTTTAATGGAGTAATTTAAGTTAAATTTTCTTTTCTTTTTCCAAAGAAAATCTGTATCAGTATTGTTCCAGAAGCTCTAATCTTCATACTTGGTAAATCAGTCACGTGGTTTTCATTTGTGTTATTGAACGTTAAAAAATGTCATGGCCCAATAAAAACACTTCATCCCACTGTGAGGATTTCTTCAGTTGAAGTAGTGATAATTGCTGCCTTGAAAATGTTTCATTTTGTATAGCGTAACCTTATGTTAATTTTCATCACCTATAGGACTATTTTAGAAATTATGATACAGAAAATAATAAGTAAAAAAAAAAGAAAGAAAGAAATTGACCCTCGCTTTTATGTGTGGTGAGGAAGAGTACTTTGTAATCAAATTTTTAGGTATTTGAAACAGTTTGGCATGTTTAAACGTTTTTGTGATATTTATAACTCATGGTGTTCATGAACTAATGAAGTGCAAATAAAAATATATTTATTATCTTCATTAACGTTGTTGTATTTATTGTCATTTGGTTTTGAGGATGTCGGGAAATTCAGTGTCTCCTTCAGACCATTAGATGGCAATGTCTGATTGCCATCTAATGGTGACAGTATTGTTCTCAACAAGCGCCAGATTTAAAAGTTGCCATTTGATTCAACACAGACAGAAAGGAAAACATTTTCAGTAGAACCTCTATGAAGACTCTTGCATAGATTTAACACTAGAATGCTGATCCTGACTCGCTTTCTGCTCCTGCAAATCCCATGTGGATATCCAAACAGCTGTTTATGACCAAGAATCACACCTGGATAGTGTGTATAGACACACACTATTGGTTGTATCCCCAGAATAGAATGGATTCCTTTTCGAGTCTGGTTCCTCTTCCAGTTTCTGTCTTGAGTTTTTCCTTGCTGCTGTCACCACTGACTTGCTCATTAGGGACCTAAATATGAATCTGGATTTCTGAGTTGCTTGCTATGTTTATTTTTAAACATAAATGTAGGTGGCGTAGCGGTAAGCACTGTGGCCTTGGACTTCCAGGGTCAAGGGTTCGATTCCTACCTCCCGCAGTCCAAATGACATGCAGATTAGGTTCATTGGCGTTCCCAAATTGGCGTGTGCACTCCACATGATTGATTGGCACCCTGTCTAGAAGGTACCCCACCTTGTACCCTAAGTCTCCTGGGATAGGCTCCAGCCCCCCCCCCTGTACACAAGATAAGTGGTATAGAAGATGAATAAATGAACAAATATAAATTTACTGACTTGAAATTTTATTCATTTAAAGTGCAATTCATGCCGCCTCGAGTTGCCTGTGTGTGTGGAGTTTGCATGTTCTCCCTGTGCTTAGGGGGTTTCCTCTCCCGCTTTCCAGTCCAAAGACATGTAGATTACATTAATTTGCATTTTCAAATTACCCATAGTGTGTATGTGCTTGTCTGCCCTGCAATGGATCTGCATCCCATCTGGGGTGTACCCTGCCTCGTGCCCTGAGTCCCCTGGGATAGGCTAAGGATACGCGCTACAGAGAATGAGTGAGGTTGATTCATGCAGGAAAAATGGTTGAGTTGACATATTGACTATTTAAAATATGCTTAATTGTTAAAATATGCTTAACCGTGATTATATTCAGATATTGACTATTTAAAATATGTTTCATTTGTTATTTATTTTTTAATATTACGTACATTTAGTGTTTATGCATTTTTATGCACAGTATTAGCAAGAAGAAGGGGTTATTTGTGTAAACCCCCAGCCACTGGATGCAGTGCCGGTCTCAAACCCGGAAGAAATGGGAGGGTTGCATCAGGAAGGGCAGGTGGTGTAAAACCTGTGCCAAGTTGGGTGCAGAAAGATAGAAATGAAGAAAGCGTTTCACATGCTGCTTCTTGTGTGTGACGTCACACATGGTTTGGAGTCTATTCCAGGGAGAAAGGCCACTGATGGTGTGCCAACCTATGGCAGGGCATATTACGTGTATTTTACGACACCACTCACCTTACAGTGCACGTTGGTGATACAGGAGTATCTGCAGGAATCCTACAAAACACCCAGGATGCAATGCCATGTACTCGGACTTAAAGGTGAGATTCAAACTCCCCAGCCTGGAGTTGCATTGCAATCAGTGCTGATCGCTGAGCCTCGGTGCCCTTTGTCTATCTAACTACACATTACTAAATAAAAGCAGTATTTGCCTTAGGACATGAGTCAGACCCTGGATTTGCATTGATGGATGGTGGATTTGCTCGAGCACACGAGGACAACCCTGAGCGGCACACCTGCTACCAAGGTAACCGAAGAGGCGTGGCTAGCCTCCACTGGGGCGGGGTTAGCCTCCACTGGGGCGTGGCTAGCCTCCACCTGCTCACTTTGTATAACAGCTTTACTGGCTTCATTTGTTAGAAGCAGGTGCTCTACATACACGGGCTACGAGTAAGTGTGTGTGTGAGAAAGATTAAAAAAAAAAAAGAAGTGATTTATAACGCCGTTTCTCTGCCGAAGCCGAGCGCGAGGGGAGTGTACAGTGGCGCATGCGCACTGCGCTGCTCACGGCACCGGGCGTCACACCGCAGCGGCTGCAGCTTTTTTTTTTCA
This sequence comes from Heterobranchus longifilis, assembly GCA_028570985.1. Lineage (NCBI taxonomy): Eukaryota > Metazoa > Chordata > Actinopteri > Siluriformes > Clariidae > Heterobranchus > Heterobranchus longifilis. The sequence continues at coordinate 6,614,951 of JAOVVB010000023.1, read as the reverse complement.
GATAGAAGAAGAAGAAGAAGAACAGGAGGAGAGACGGAGAGAGAGAGAGAGAGAGAGAGAGAGAGAGAAAGAGAGAGAGAGAGACGGCAGGAAGGCCCGCGAGCTCGGGATCAGTGAGAAGGGAAGGACGGACATATTGATCCGGTATTTCCGGGCTGCGGATGCGGCTCTCCGTGGCGCGCGCGCACCATTTGTTGCTGAAAAGCCAGGTTTTCGGGGATTATTATTATTATTATTATTATTGTCATTATCAATATTGTAGTAATAAGAGCGCTGTGTGGTGATTCATCTCTCTTCACGTTGACCGGATGATGGACCGGAGCTGATTGAGAGCAGTGAGAGCATCCGTGAGAAGTGATGAGAGAGCAGGGTGAAGAGTACCGCGTGTGCGCGCTCGGTTCGGTTCGGTCCGGGTTTGTTTTCCGCTCGGTGTTATGATGGAAAGCGCTGATGGCTCCGCCAGCGACGCGAAACCACAAAGCCAGCCGGTGGAGAAGAAGAGGTTAAACCGGGCACCGTCTCCAGCCAGACCTTTCCTGAAGGATGTCCACTCCAGAGCTCCGAAAGCGCTCACACCGAAATCTCCCAAACTCAGCAACAAGCAGCAGCAGCAGCAGCAGCACTGCACCCCGCCGTCCTTCAGTCCGCACAGCCGCCTGGTGAGACGCGCCGTGACGGCCGGAGCGAAGGACAAACCTGCGCCGGGGAAAATCGCCGCCAAGTCCGCGGCGAATAAAAAGGCCGCAAAGGTCCCGCTTGCCGGGAAACCGGCGGTGAAAGCGGCGGACACCGTCCCTCGTGCGGCGAAAGGCGGAAAAGCGAAGCCGGTCCCCCTGGCGCGCGCGCCCCTGGCCCACGGCTCCGACTCGCCGGTGCGCGTTCCCACGGGGCGCCTCGCTCAGACGGACAGCAGCTCGGATCTCTCGGACTGTCCCTCCGAGCCGCTGTCCGACGAGCCGCGCCTCGCTCAGGCCGCCAGCAGCGATGCCGAGTCCGGAGCCGGGTCCGGGTGCAGTGCTGCGGCTGCGGATGAAACCCGACTGCTGCACGGACCGAGAGCGGACATCATCACCATCACCGCGGCCCAGGCACAGGCTTCACCTGCGAGAGACAAACCCGAAGCGGAAACCCTGCCGCAGATCAAACCGGAGGTCTGCAAAGAGCTGGCGGAGGAGGACTTACTACGGGAGATCGAAGAGCTTCGCTCAGAAAACGACTACCTCAAGGTAAAGTCTCCCAAATCACTGCTTTTACACATCAGTGTAAAGTGTTACACCGTCCCAAATATAAGGTTTCATTCAACCATGATTTCATAACAGTAAGGTGGATTCACATTGTCTAGAGCAGATCAGATTCCTCATGAGTCCCTCCAAGGCTGTCGCTCCGTCACACATGTTTTAGAGAAAATACAAAAAAGGGCAGACGGTGTCCTCCAAGACCAGGGACCACGGTTATGTGGGTTATGTGTCAGAAGGTCAAAAGACGCCTCCAAGCATCCCGAAGGACCCTTTCCTTTGGGTCGAACGATCAGCATGACCTGATGGAGTAAATCCCACGTGAGATGAAAAGCCCCCAGGACTCAGTTTAACACTTTCACACCTGACAAAGCATGACTGGGTTTTCTGATCTCACTCAGACACCTTGTCTATATGTCTGAAATCTGCCTTCTAGAACAAGTTTGTCTAGTTATGGGCCCATTATTACTACAGGAATGAAACCGAACTGGGATTTCCAAAAGCACAGATTATATATTATCTACTATAGATTGGAGGTAAACTTATGATCAGGAACCATGTTTAAATTTAATAGTAATAATAATAATATGAAATGACACAGATGTTGTGAAATAAAGTAAGCGTACGTGCTTATGCTAACATCTGATCCGTTGTCGATATGAAACCGTTCCGGCTTATGATATCACATACAGTATTACCATAACATCATTATGTCTCCCTGTTGCCCTGCGACAGCAGTGTGATAATCGGCTATGGCAACAGAACACTTGTTTCCCCTCAAGAGCCAGCTTGAGTCAGCTGGGTTTTTGTGGCTATCTTGCCAGATGTGCCAGATGCGTCTTCTGTTCCAAAGATATCATTCTCTGTCAGTCTCTCTCTCTTTCTCTTTCTCTCTCCAAAACCACACAGCTCCTACATTTCTATTATGCCTCAAGTATAGACATGTTTAATATGGTCTGGAAAGCTAATAAATATGTTTCTAAATAATAAGGTGCATCTTCAGTTGTTGTGCTAAATAATGGAATAAGATTTTGTGCACGTGATCCTTCTATGCTGTCCTCCATTGTCGTGTGAAGGTCATGTATAAATTCGTTGATGTGCATAATCAATGTTATTTATTCTCTACCAAGGACGTATTGTATCAAGTGCTGTCTCTTTTTATAAGAGATGCACATTTAACCTCAACAACGTTTGGTTGAGATACAGCAAAGAGTGGCAGTCAGATTGTAACTCTGCTTCAGGTTGCTGATTCTGATTCAAATTGATATTTAAGCGATATAACAAGAGAGGGAGTGCTGTTGTGCTGGTTATCAGCATGGCCGTGATGCGGCCGTAGGCATGATGGTGGTGCTGATATCCAGCACCACAGCATAACCTCAAGTGTGATATTGCTTTTATACGACTGTTCCATGAACACCATTTATTATCCACAGATTATGATTTGTTTGTTTGTTTAATGAGTTTCTTGGGTGTCCAATTAATTGTTCAACACACCAAGTAGTGCCCTTGATTAGGGGGTACAGACTGATTTTGGTTTCAGCCTCATGTTAGCTTGTCGTAGGTGTAAATAAAACAACACAGAGGCAATTCAGAACGACTTAGAAGCAATTATTAAGTAGACAAAGTGTTGTTTTAAACTGACAAAATAGTATTAGATGTGTTTTATTGCTAAAAGTGTCTCCTTGACTGGTTTCGAATATGGGTTTCGGCATGTAGCTGCTCTCTCCACAGTACTGCGGACTGTACCGCCCTTTTTTACACCCATGTTGCGACCAACAGTTTTGTAATTAAAGGTTAGACCACCTGTGACGCAGTTAAATGTCCCAGTGCTGTTACCGTCCATTATCCCCACTCATGGAAAGCCTCTCGTCCAATCAGGTTACTCGGTCGGAATGAACTGTTGTTAGTTGACTTGGATAACACTACTGATTTCTTATTAGGACACTTCTACTGATTCAGATTCTGAAATCGCCAATTCACATTGTAATTATGATTCCATTTCTGATTCAGTATCATCAATATCATTATCCAATATCACCTAAAAGTGAACAGGTTGCTTTTAAAATCAGTTTTTTCTTAAGGTTTCATCCTCATGCCATCTCAAGCGGTTTTCTGTGCTATTGTTGCCTCTGGCTTGCTGATTAGGGATCTAATTCTGCATCCGGAGTTTGGCAAAGCTGCTTTGTGACATTGTCCATTATTAGAATTAATATGTAAATAAAATAAAATGAAATTGAAACGATGCTTCAGATTCTTCTGCCGATTCAGAATTACTGTAAATTTCAATGAAGCACTTGATTAGAGATTCAGATTCTAATGTTGATTCAGGAAAGAGACCAGTACTAGTCTATTTTATCTCGTTGTTTTTGCAGTATTTAAAGTTTGTTATCCTGATCATGTGACTTTATCAGCCATGGTTCATTTAAGGGCATGTACCATACCCTGAGAGCACTGGATCTGGTTCTGATTGACGTTCATTAAGTCCTGATGGTTGTTTATGATTCTTGTCTCAGGATGAAGTGGATGAGCTGCGTGCTGAGATGGAGGAGATCAGGGACAGCTACCTGGAAGAGGAGGTGTATCAGCTGCAGGAGCTACGCAGGGAGCTGGATCGCTCCAACAAGAACTGCCGTATCCTTCAATACCGGCTGCGCAAGGCAGAGCAGAAAAGCCTGCGAGTGGCCCAGACTGGCCACGTGGATGGAGAACTGCTCCGTAACCTAGAACAGGAACTCAAGGTGTGTGTGTGTGTGTGTGTGTGTGTGTGTGTGAGAATTATCCTTTCATATTTCTTTAAAGAAGTTATAAAAGTCTGCGTGCCACTCGAATACATTCCACCTCTGAGCGCAGGTAGCCAAAGATGTGTCGGTGCGTCTACACAACGAGCTGGAGAGCGTGGAGGACAAGCGCACGCGGGCAGAGGATGAGAACGAGACGCTCAGGCAGAAGATCATCGAGGTGGAGATTTCCAAGCAGGCTCTGCACAATGAGCTGGACAGGGCCAAAGAGGTACGGCAAATTCATTTTTTTTCTCAACTGGTCTGAGAACAGTTTTTTAGTCCGGGTAAGGTCAGCTTGATTCAGGAAATTTTGCCACAGCACTCAAATCTGATTGGAGGGTGTTGTGTAATTTTCTAAAACAGCAGTAAAGCCATAATGTTATTGTTAATATAGTAAGAATTATATGTGATGGTTGACTCATTACGGTTAGCACTGTGGCCTCGCACCCCCAGGGTCGAGGGTTCGAGTCTCGCCTTTGTATATGTGCATGTGCAGTTTGCATGTTCTCCCCGTGCTTGATGGGTTTTCCAAAGACATGCACTTAGGCTAATTGGTGATTCCAAATTGCCGGTAGTGTATCAGTGAGTGTGTGTGCTGGTGCCCTGTTATGGATTGGCACTTTATCCAGGGTGTACCCACCTTTGTGCCCAAAGTCCCCTGGGATAGGCTTCAGGCCTCTATCTACCCTGTATAGGACAAGTGGTACAGTATAGAAAGAAAGAGTGATATGTTGATCTGGCAAATTGCTTTTTAAGCATGTCCGGAAGGAACCTCCACTCTCAGTACTTACAGTCACAGTAATAAGTAATGCGTTTCCTTTAAGGTTTTCATCATGGGAAAGTTTGAGGCATTTTCTGAGGTTTCTCAGTAACATAATATACTGCAAAGCTGCATTTTTTTTCACTTATTAACTGCAAGAAAGCAACAAGAGAGCCTTGTGCAGCTATAATGAAAGCAATAAAGGGAACTATCTTCTTTCATGGACATTCCACAACATTAAAAGAACCTATAAATGAATTAAAAATATGACGTGTCCTTCTTTAATTGAAAGAAAGCATTGTGTATAAAAGATATAAAATACTTTCAGAATCAATTTCAGGGTGGGAACCGCCCATGGTCATGGATCATTTTATTTATTATTGTATATCTTGTCATGTTTTATTCTTTACTTATATTATATTGCACTAAAATACATTAGAATATGCATGTTATATTTAAGCTAAGCTGGCATTGTATAGCATTTGAACAGTCCGCGCTCTGCTTGCCAGAGTTGTACATGGATGAGACGAGATGAAACAGAATGAATCCAGGGTTGTGACGGAAGCTTAAGCCGATTATAACGGGTTAACGCGTTTCATCACGTGACTCAACCTTCTACAAATACCTTTACTGGGATGAAGATTTCCCTGTTTTCAGTAGGAACTTGGCGCCAAAACCAAGCCGCTGTGTTTTTAATCCTAAACATAACATACCGGGCCTGATAATCCTGCGTATAATATAACCGGTTTTATTGTGAATCAGTGCTGAACCATGTGACCGTGATTCAGTATGATCCCCTGATCAAGTCTGTTGATGTAATATGAGTGCAAAGTTTGCATGTCGATTTTTGCTAATTACATAATTCTCCTTGAACTGCTTCTGTCAAAACTGCGATCTATGTGGCTTTAAATGTTTCAAAACAACCGGCCAGTACACTCATCGATCTGCTGAGAGATTTGACAGCATTTTTTCCCGAGCCATGTATTTATTGCGGATTTCCATGTTAGTGCTTTGTGCTGTTGCTGTGGTTGTATTATTTCTAGCAAATCTGTTCAAATTGTTCATTATTCATATATGTTGGTAGTTTGTTCATACATACTGTACACATTCTACTGAAATACTGTATAAACAGTACAGGTACATTGAATTGAGCCAGTCAAAATGCTCAAATAATGCCGTCCCTACATGCAATGTGACAATGTGTGTGTATTTTCAGGTAAACAGCCCATTGATATCCACTGGCACTTCAAGAATATGCCAAAGTGCCACTGAAATGGTCATTGCCCAATTCGACTCATCAGCCACGCCTCTCACCGATGCAACGCGTGCACAATTAGATGGAGTTGCCATCAAGACCACGCTCCACCCTTATTGCGGTTTAACTTTTGCAACAGCTTGTAAAGAGCCTATTTATGAGTGCACCGTGCTGTACCGCAACTAGACTATAGTGGCAAAAACTGCCTGTGTTTTGTGAAAGCAGAGAGGGGCTTCTTTCTGCATAATCGATTTTTCCGTGCTGTCTGAATGCACAAATTGGATATTTTTCAGATCTTATGTGAGTCACTTTCGTATGTTGTCCTAGATCAGATACATATCTGATACGCATCATGCGACTTGAATGCGAGCAGTCAGATCGGAATGCATGTGGCTTTTTGGGCGCTGACGTCGTCGGTCACACTGGCAGCACAGGGATTTCATAGCAGTGCTAGCAACAGCTCCTAAATCAGCTTAACCGGGACGGCTGGCTTTCTTTCGTTTTCTGGACGTCCCACTAACTTCATGCCATCGTCCAGAGCAAAGCCCCAAAGCATACTGTATTTTCGCTAAAATCGCGTCCATTGTTTGAAATGAATGAGTGGTCACACAAATATAATGTGTTTTTACCCCAATGGTGCGAGCAAAGACGTATCTGTGTATACACGCGTACCGTTTCAGATGACAGATGTGTCCACATTAGTGTCAGGTAAAAGTCACTTGTAATTTTGAATGTGAACCGTCATGACGCATGCAAATAGGAATCGAACAATGTGGCTTATAATGTGATCGTAGGCAAATAGTTTGGATGTCAGAAGTCATAATGGCTCACTAGTGTAGAAACAAGGACTTTTAGTCAAAAATATGATTCTGGTGGTTTTATTGGTTAAAGTCTGGCATGGTGGCATAGTGGCTAGCATTGTCCCCTTGCATCTCCAGGGTCTGATTCCCACCTCGGGTCTGCCTGCATGGAGGTTGTATGTTCTTCTCGTGCTTGGTGGGTTTCCCTTTGGGTACTCCGGTTTCCTCTCACAATCCAAAGACATGCAGATTAGTTAAATGACCTGAGACATATGTAGGGTTGCGTGTGAGTGTGTGAGTGTGTGTGTGCGCTACCTTGAGCAAAAGAACGTGGTGTTTATTATGTGTGGATGATTTGATCGTCAGAATCAGATTCACATGTGAGTGTGTACCTGCGTGTGTGTCCTGTGATCATGCAAGTACTGTGATATATTGATATATTAAACAGTTTAAAGTATTCTTGCCATTCTTGCCAGATCCATGAACCCTGACCAAAGCCGTTACTGAAGATAGACGTAGGAATTAAATGTTTGTTTCAGAAACATGATCACCTTGTGCTTTCTACTAGACTACTTTCTACAGTCTTTCCACCAAAGGAGATACAGAGATTGTGTAGAAAAGACAGAGACGATCAAAATTAAGGTAAAGCTTTGGATGTGGTCTTTCTCCCAAATGTCACTTCTGCTTCAGTGTTACTGAGCGTGATGGAGAAGAGCATGCATATATTGGATAAAAAAAATGACAATCCTGGTCTGTCATTGATAAGAAGAGAGCGTTATCTATGCTATACTCGGCATTTATCTCGACAGACAGACTGCCTGAGCCTGACGTCAGGAAACGCACACATACACACACGCACACACATGCTGATAGGGAGTTGTGGACGTGTGAACCCCTACACCTCCTTCATCTCCAGTTCTCCTCTTTCTCTCTAAAGTCTGCCCCAGAAAACAACTTGTTTTTTCTCTCCTTCTGCATTTGCTTCTCTTTCCTCCCTGCTTTGCCCCAGAAAGCAGCCAGCTACGGCTCTCCACCATTCATCATGGGACTGTTTCTATCTTTGCTGTTTCTATCCCTCCATCCAACCATCAGTCCTTTCTTCATCCTTCTGCTGGAGTCACAGAGCATAAAAACAGATGTGTACAGTCTCCCCATGGCACAACATCGTCTCCAGTGGCGATTAATGCACTGCCCTAAATAGACGACCGCTGCATGCGGTACTGCACGGAACTTATTAGATATGAATATTAGATCTCTGTCAGTATTAGAACTCACAGAGAGAATAAAAATAAGCATTAATGTGCTCTGGGAAAAAAAAAAAATATATGCATGCAAACGGCCAAAACATGGTATTGGTGCTAAAAATGGTATTGGTCTCACCTTCTGTAGGTGAATTTTCAGATAGAATCATATAACAGTTTTTCATAATACCTCTCCAGATCCATGCTTTGTTTTTTGTAAATATGCAAAACATTTATATTTTTATCAGATAAAAAGTAACATATTTGCTGAAAACATGCCCTTTTATGTAGTGTCCGTAACTTTAAATTTTTTTTTTTCAATCTTTCAGTGGTCTTCTAAGTTTCATCTTTCAGATGAAATTTGGCCAATTTAAATTTCGTAAAAGTGTTTTATTCTAAAACGCAAAATTGTTAAGATATTGCAACATGAATTTGACGTTGGTTACAGATGCTACAGATTTTTGCAGGAAAAAAATCTTTAATTTTGCACGGAATGCTTTAATTTAGCACCAGGTCATATGCTTCTAGAAACGTACACCATTTTTAGTATCTATATTCATAAAGAAATATGCATTATTTGCATTGTTTGAAGCGAGACAGTATAACACTGAAACATGGCCATTTTTTAGGCACATATAAAATCATCTCTCCAAAATGGCAACGTTAAAGTTAGCAGCTTGGTCACTTCCATGTTGAATAAACTTCAGGAGTAGCTTCTTTGGCACACACACACACACACATTTTATGTATTATACGTATAACATAAGATAAACAAAACGATGCTTTGGCCGAAAACATTTGCAAAACATCAAGAAATAAACTTTCGTCTGAATTGCCATTCATCTCTTTTAATAAATGTTGAACAATAAAAAACAACTTGCTCTTTTCTATCTCCTATTCATTCAGTTTTTCCCTTTAATATAGGCAGTTCAGATGTTGTAGAGGAGGGACCGCACTCTGAGAGTTGCCTCATTCATACCGAGGATCAGTAACAACCTGGAATGCAGTTCATCCAGGCCAACTCGCCATTTATCAGTAACAATAACACCTTTATGAATCACTTGAGTTTCATTCACCAGACTAAAACGTGATATCGAGTTACAGCTCATGATTTGTTAAGCTCTGACTGCAGAAGACATTTCGGATTCTGGTTCGAATGAGGTGCAAAGCACTTTTTTTTTTTTTTTGGCTAAATATTTCTGGCGTGGCGGATGTCACCGCCAGGGGACTTGACCCCTCAGTCTTAATTGACTGCAGTTCTGCAAAGTTGTACGCTTTCCTGCTACTGATTCAGCTCCTACAAGGCCTGTTCATTAAGTGATGGATTCAAGCGCAGGGCTGGGAGTGGAGAACACAACACGGGTAATCCTAAGAATGGCAGCAATGTACAAAAGACTATAAACAGCAACAGGCGTAAACATTAGGCTTTCTATGAACTTCTTTTAGGGAAACAAAGACTGAAAGCACTTTGCAGGGAACAGGTCAAAACATTCATTCATTCATTCATTCATTCATCTTCTATACCGCTTATCCTGTGTACAGCCCATCGCAGGTGACTTAGGGCACGAGGTGGGAGGTACACTCTGGACAGGGGCTCAATCCTCCGCAGGGCACACACACACACACACACACACACACACTACGGGCAATTTGTGAATGCCACTTAACCTAATCTGCATGTATTTGGACTGTGGGAGGGAACTGGACGAGCCAGAGGAAACCCTCTGACATGCAAACTCGGGAATTGGGAATCAAACCCAGATCCTGGAGGGGCAGGGCGACAGTGCTCCTCATTACGCCACCGTGCAGCCATGCCACTACCATTATGACATAATCTTAGAATAGGAGGGAATTTTATGTCAAGACCTTGAAAAGCCCTGGATTCTGGAAGAAAAGCATCACACTATGATCAGCGTCACTCAATATTATGTCACTCAGGAAACTCCACGTACACAGACCCGAGGGGGGAATCGAACCCCCGACTCTGAAGGTGCGAGGCCACAGTGCTAACCAAATGTATACTAAATTTGGTCAGCAGAATGTTACTGTAACATGCTTACAGATAAGCGTTATGCAAAACTGTGGAGGAAACGTTGATATCTTGAGCAGCACTGCCATGCCATGATTAGGGAAGACATTATCATGAGCTCAAACAGGAAGTGTGGAAAAGTCCCACTGTGCATGATGCAAAGTGGTGCAAAATTCAAATGTATGTTCAGTCATGGGGCAAAATCGCATTTAGTGATCCATTGTCACAGCAGAACCGATTGGCAACAGGGAGTGAGGTTTATAAACCAAACTTACTCGATACCTCTCCTCGGGGTACCCCTCGTCTACTCGGGAGGTAAGGGTCCGTCTATGTGGCCACAGGCACATCAGGTGATAAATTCTTCCCTCCCTGGACATGTCCAGGTTCATACAGGGTTGGATTGCCAGGTGTCTGAGCAGGTGTGATCCTGTACATTTTATACAGTGTACATTTTGCAATGTGGCCCAGAGTTCACATGTACAGTATGTTTGGTGATGCAGGGTACTAACACCTACATATTTTACATATATAACTACTTAATGTTTTTAGAAATTACTCTGTTTTGATAATATGGTGATGCTGAATGCTGAGTGGTTGGAACAGACGAGAGGGGAAATGAGGTTGCTGCTTGAGGTTGTTACATAAACAGCCGATTTTTAGATCCATCTTCATGCACTTTGCAGCCTGTCAAAGTGAAACATTAGTTCCCATTTCTTTATTTTAATCTATATAACTTTAATATGCCGAAATAAGAGTTGGCACAGTACTGTTTATCAAGTGTACGATTATGAACCTGGATATGTCTGCAAAAGGTTGCGTTCACCACCTTACAGCAGGACGTTAATGGAAAATTTGTTTTCTAAGGCTGTACCTTTGTAAACAAACTGCTTACAACTTGCAAATGCGCTGGAAAGTGTCGTTGCCAGACTTGCCATTAGCATTGTCTGAAACACAACAGATACGTCCATAGTGGCCACACCCAGGCACTGATACCGACCAACAATCAGACGAAGCTCACTTTAATGAATATTTTCTTCTCCTGTCCTGTATTGTCTTTGAGCCCTGCAGTGTTCTCTTTTGAGTCACTTGTGTTTTTTCTTTCGAGATGCTCATGCACAGCTGGTGCGATGCCGTGGGAGGCCGTTTCACTTTTACGCAGCATGCGGAGCACTGTTATATTAGGGCTCTGTTTAAAGAATCGCAGCACTTTTTGACAATGAGGTTCAGGCTTTTTGGGACATGGCGCACATGATCTTTACCATGACGCACGACAATCAGGGACGAATGTGAACGTTGCAGTGATTTGACTCACTTCACTCTAATTTTAACTTATTTCCTGTTACTTTGATGCAATATTCCAGTGCTAATTATGCAGGGGCAGGTTGTTGATCCAGTATACACTTTATTATCACGATACCAAGGTGGCGATTCGATCTGTATTGTGATTCTGTATTGCAACGTGTGTGTATCTACAGTGCTGTGAAAAAGTATTTGCAATTTTTTTTTTTTTTGCATATTTGTCAGACTTTACTGAAAAATACAAAAAATATCTTAACTGATTCAGATCATTAAATTAATTTTAATATTACACAAAGATAACCCAATTTAAAAATATATATATTTTTGTTTTTATTAAGGAATGTGAAAAAGTAATTGTCCCTAAACCTAATAACTGGTTGTGCAACCGAGGAAGGGGGCGAATACTTTTTCACAGCACTCACATATATTAAATTTTGTTACAATTTTAAACAAACTTTGCAAACAATTTCCTCCCACCACATGGTAGAGCTGATGGATTTTAGAGGAATGGCAACATTTCAGTTGTTTTAGTGGTTTATGGAGTTTTATTGCCCTCCATCTGTCTAAACAGATTTGTGTTATAACCCTTAGATTGTGACGGCATACAGATCATGTTTGTGCAATCGTTTTACAGAGATTAACTGAAGAAATGCACATGACAGCAAACAAATGGTGGTGCCATATCTAGTGTTATTCACTATCAGCCATGCTTGATATGTTTCATAAAACATAGCAGAAATCAAAAGAATTTGGGTAATAAATGGGGTATTTAGTGTCTATTAATCAAATCTCGAATGTTCCATACTTGTACCGTGTACATATTTGTGACATTCTCTTGTTACGAGAAAAGGAGCGGCTGACGGGGAACTTTTGTCGAAGTAATAAATATGTACGTGACACGACATTCCAAACCCGAAGGGGTTTTTCAGGGTTGTCTGGTTTCCTTCTACCTCCTAAAAACATGCCAGTTTTTGGATTGGCTAGATAATGATAAGTGTAAATGTGTGTATCCGTATTGCAATGGACTAACGTCCCATTCAAAGTGTATCCGCGCTTCATGCTCTGATTCCCGCCATAGTGTTAATTGTAACAAATCCTGATTTCTGAGATAGTAGCAGTGGATCGTGTCTCTCTGACTCTCTAGCTGTAGCCCTGGCACCGAAACGAGCATTAATCCGACAGAGCAGACTGTTATAAAACCTCTTGGCATGTTCAGTTTTCACAGAGAGGAGAGGAGAAAGCTGAGGGAGAAAGAAGGTGCATGCAAGGATGAGCAGAGGAAGGATCACGGAGAGGAAGGGTAGCTCATAGGGTTATATAAGTTCCTGGCTGTGACATGGCATTGGCTTATAGAGGTTCTCGTAAACACAGCACAAGCACCATGTGTTTACGCCATATTTGCACCGTGGGTCTGGTAAACAGACACACAATTTTTCATTTAGTCCAGACTGTTCATTCGATTCAGCACATGAAAAAAACAGGTGCAGTATAGTAGAGCGTTACCTGCATCTTATTACCTAGGGAATGTGTTGCAGTGCGGATAGAAATGTTCGAAGATGAAGGCTTTCAGTGCAGCACAGAATATGAAGAAATGAAACCTGCTACCCATATATGCCCCCAGCAATACACACATAGAGTATACAAACATACAACCACACACTTTCTATGCCATATCTGGTGCTTTAGGATTAAATGAATTTCATTGACCTAGTTACTGTTTTTTTGTGTTGTTCACTAAAAGGAAAGAGTACAGAACAGCAAGAACAACACTGACATGCCATGCATTTATTATTATTATTATTTTTTTTAATTGAGCACATCCTGTAATGAGGGCTTTAATTAAGGGGAATTCTCATTAGGGAAAGATTATATGCCTTCTCTCCAAATAAATTACATGTATCTGGTTCTGTGTGCATTATAGTGTGTGTTAGGTTACGTCTTCAAAGGATCCTTTGAAAGAAGATCTGCCATAAAAGAGTAAGAGTCAAATCAGAAAAAAAAAAAAAAATCTGATTTGTGTGGGAGTGTAAATTGTATTGCATTGCATTGCTGCCTTTCATCTTCCACGGTTTTCCCAGTTTTTTAACCCCATCCGACCACACTGGTAGATGGATCAGTGTTGGTACTAAACTTCCCCTAGAAATCTGCCTTATAATGTGCTGGCATCCAAAAAAGGCTGATGTTTCCATCTAAGGGTTCTGGAGATCTGTCCCGGATCCAAAGAGAACCTGATCTTGATAAACCGTTTACAGAATATGAACGAATGAAAGTGCGCAAATGTATTCTTGAGGTTCTCACATCAGCTACGAGCGACGACGTGGTTAAATAAGAATGACGCAGACATTCTAAATGAAATGAAACCTGCATGCTCATTGCTCATACTGACCACATAAATATGGGCTTTGTGGTCAGCGCGTTTAGAAAAACTTTTTCAATTTTGGACTGCAATATTTACTGCATCCTATCTTGAAAAACGCATCTGCAGTAAAGTACAGTCTTAAATCATTCATTGCAAATATATGCTGCCACTCGGAAAGCAAGTCTACAAACAATATTTAACATATACGGTACATAACATAGAAATAACGTACAGTACGTTTCAGATGCTTTTTTTTGTAGACTTCGTATGCTTTTGTTTATAGGTTTCAGATGACGGAGAACCCACAGTAAATATGAGAAATGTGGATTCTGTATGTGTGTTTATCGAGCTGCATTAAATAAGTCATTTTCATGGCTCAAATTTTTTCCCCCTGGGATGGCACAAAAACAATCCTGGATGGAACAAAAGCACTGCGCGGACGTTTAACTCCAGCTTTATAGGTCGAACAACAGGGTTATCAAAGCCGATACACAAGATATGAAGGCTATGATTACGTACAGAGAAAACTGAAGTGAGACAAATCCGATTTTGGCATAAATTCCGATTTTAGGGTTTAGTGTTTAAGTGCAGGTCTGATCTTTCCTAATGTTATTTGATATATACTGTATATATATAATGGTTAATGAGATACTTATGCAATAAGTGGCTGTGTAAACATATCACAGACAGAAATGCATGATTTTCCACATTTCTCTTCATGGCACACATTTACTTCAAGAGGGATTTGGGGCTTTCTGTTGGCATCACCAAGCAGGTAACCTTCCATTAAAGACTGCACAGAAACACTAGTGTTAAATTATCAGGATTCATCTACTTAATTAGTGTTTGCTTAATTATAATGATGTGCCATTAACAATCAGTAGTTTTCAATAAAAGGAACGCAGGAAGAGATTGAATTCTGGGTTTTTAAATCACTGTACAGTATATATGCGTGTGTGTGTGTGTGTGTGTGTGTGTGTGTGTGTATATATATAATATATATATACACACACACAAACAGTATATACACTGTATATATACTGCTGTGAAATAAAGGGGCGATTACTTTTTCACATAAGGCCAGAAAGGTTTGGACAGCTTTTTTTTCCTTAACAAATGAAATCGTCATTTAAAAAAACTGCCTTTTGTATTTACTCAGAGTATCTTTGTAATATTAAAATTAATTTGATGATGACAATCATTGAAGTTTGATAAATATTACAAAAAATATAAGTTCTAAAAATTATTTCAGGCGAATACTTTTCAGAGCCCTATACTGTGTGTATACACTTACACACACACACACACACATGGCATACGAATGGCGTTGCTTTTTGTCAAATTTCTTTAATGCTATCAAACTGAAATTTTGCTAGAAATTTGCGTCAGTATATATAGGATTTGGATATAGGATTATAGCTTTATAAGTATATTATATTATTATAGCTATTATAGCTATTTTTTATAACGGAAGCTGTTTCTAAAGAGTCAACCCACGATACAAACGTTGCCTTCAGCATGCGTTTAAAAGCTATGTGATTTTTCATGTTTTTTCGTAATATTGGTAAGATTTTTGGGTGATTGTAACGGATTATCTGCATTTACATTATTTGTAATGGGAAAATTCATATCGTAATCCAGGACTCCGCTGTGTATATATAATCTTTAGGTATTGATGATGGGTGCAGTTGAAAATCTGAGTATTAAAGGAATGACGTGTTATTACATCAGAAACTATAAGAGCCTATCAGGTTCAGATATGCAAATAGGAAGCATGTCAATTTTGCATATTCATTGAAACCAGATTGTTGATGAAAATAAAATGTATATGTTCCTATGGTTTTCTTTAGATGTCCATTCACTTAAATGGTGAAAATGCCGAATCAAGGTGTTTATTGCTCACTATCAGGTTAAAATAAATTTCAGTCTTCAAAACAGGTTATGGCTGACTTGCAATTTATGATTTCTATCATATATTTATAATTTCTTGATAGCTTATAAACTTATAAAAGATTGAAAAGAAAAGCCCAATTATGCAGTTCATATAGGTTTACGCCTTGGGCTAAAGAGCCGCCTGACTAGCATAACTACAGTAGCTACGAAGTTTAGAATGCAAGCCAGTTGCCTGCGAGATTTCCTAAGATAGCCTGCTTTAAATGACACTATTTGGGGTACAGTGTTATACAGCTATAGGACATAAGTAGATGCTTACAGTATGTGCGTAAGTAATCAGAAGGTTGGCGATTCAATCCCCAACTCCACCAGGTTGCCATTGTTGCTCCAGCGGTGCCGGACCCTGCGCTCTGACCCCAGCTATTAGAATTCGAAAGAATTTCCCTGTGCATTAATGTATACGGGAGAAATAAAGTCCTATCTCGACTAACTATAGTTTCTTGGCGCAATATACTGTATAACTAATTATCAGCACTTGACTGGTCTCAGTCAGAAATACTGTAAGGAATATATGGGCTGTAAGCTTGAAAACAAATGGCCTTATTTTTAAAGAGTTTCTCCATACATCAGCATGTGGCCTTGTCATCAATTAAATTCTGTCCCTAATTCTAAGGAGAGACACTGTTACGGCTGTAGCATCTAGCATTAAGACTTTCCAAATATAAACGCCTGCAGAGAGCTATTTATTCAAGCTGCCAGGCTTCCAGGAGCTGTGAAGGAGCTGGATGTCTATTCAGAGGATGTGGCGGCAGTTTGGCACGAGGTGCAGTGGTGTGAATGACTTACACTCACCTCTCCACCTCTCTCTATTGGTCTTTTTATTCCCTGAAAACCTTTCTTTTTTTTTTTTTTTTAACCTTACTACGTACTGTTTCTGTCTCTGTTTCTCGGTTTGTCTCTCTTTGTCTGGATGAGAGAAAGGGAGAAGGAAATGTAGATGAGTCATAAATACTCTGGACCCCAGATATAATGTGGTAAATGTTATTTTAGGCCTGGCCCTTCCTGTACCAAGTGTTACTTCATAGCTGTGTATCTTTCAGCTCGGAAAGAATATATTCCTACACAGCCGGTGGTTTTAAAGAGGATGAGCGAAATGGAGAGGTGAGAGTGAGTAGACTAAAAACGATTACATTTAAGTTTACACTGTAACTGGATTATTTGCAAACTATTACAGTAAGTTAATAGATACTTACACTGACTTGGTCAACAGTACCGGTCAGTAGTTGGTCGCCAATCGAGACAAAGTTATACAAAATAGATGCTTACAGGTTCAACAATCAACAGTGCTCGTTACAGTGAGACGCTTAATGAAGAGCTGAAGCCTGAACTTCGGATTAAACATAGAGGACTGTTATCCAAGTGTTATCCATCTGCCCACACTGTCGACATTCATTTTAAGGAATTAAAGCATCCTCACTATATTCCTGATCTCGCTCCATCTGTCCTTCACCTGTTTGGTTCCCTGAAAGCAGTGCTACAAGGAGGAAGAGTCACTTCTGATGAAGAAGTGAAGACAGCGGTGTATTTGTGGCTCGCAGCTCGGCCTAAAACATTTTTTGGGGGTTTTTTTTTTCCCCAATTTTCTCCCCAATATTAGTCGTAGCCAATTCCTCCCCGTCACTAGGGGGCTCCCACATTAA
>JAOVVB010000023.1:6552807-6572325 GCA_028570985.1 Heterobranchus longifilis | reverse complement strand
AACCGGAGCACATTTCACACGTCACACACACACCACACACAAACAGGGCCGAAGCCACTAACCCAAACACCTTTCCCGAACACGGTGAACACACAAACATCCCCGCAAGGCATGCTGGTCGTCAGCCGCCGCCCCGCCCACGCCACAATATTATATAATACTCGGAAACAGTACCAGTCTAAAGTTTAGACACGCTAGTCAACAGTTTAGACAAAAGTTTGATAGATGAATACTGGAGATTTCAAAAACCAAGAAACAACACATATGTCATTAAGTAATTAAATAACAACAACAACTGTCGTTATTTTAAGACACGAAGGTAGGAAGAACAGTTCTTGCAAGAACAGTATTGTCAAGTGCATTTGCAAAACCCATCAAACAACATGATGAAACTGGCTCTCATGAAGACCATCCCAGAAAACCAAGACCAAAACTAGGGCTGTCAATATTAACATTACCACATGTGATTAATCCTGAAATTTTAACAGATTACTATTTTTATAACGCAAATGAATCATGTGATTAATTTGTGTTACAAATTTTGACCCTAATGGCTTTCCATAATTACAGCGCGGTTACCCGGCTGTGTGTGATAATAGCATGCATATAATAACGCGTACAGTATAATAAGATGACTGAGGAAACATCACCAGATGTGCTAAACGGCAAGTTTCATTATAAAGAGCTTCCAGATGGGAGTTTAAACTATTTTTACAAGAATATATTATGCATAAGACTTAGGCAGCTAAGGCTCTAGGTTCTGAGAATCTGGGTTCGAGCCCTGCCGTCAGTGGGTTGCCACACACCATGCTACCCAGCCACTGCATGCAGTGCTGAACCATTCGAGAGATTTAATTTAACATTTGTTAAATGGTAATGTTTAAGATATTATAAAACTGCATAATCTGTTTCCCCTAACCAGTTTGGCATGCATTTCTTCCAACATTGCACACTTATAATATAAGTAAATCTGAGTATTTAAATAAAATTGTGATTAATCATGATTAATCACAGACTATGATTAACTAGATTAAAAATTTGAATCGATTAACAGCACTAACCAGAACTCACCTCTGCTGCAGAGGAGAAGTTAATTTAGAGTTACCAGCCTCAGAAATCACAATTTCAGATTTAAAGCAACTCAGATTAGAGCCGTTATGAAGGCTTTACAGAGAATAAGTAGCAGACACGTCTCAATATCAACTGTGCAAGGGAGAATATTGCATATTTTAGATGCCTTCAGCATTGTTTTACTAGGTAGAGAGAAATAAAAATCATGGAATTAGAAGGTGCGTCCAGACTTTTGACTGGTAGTGTATGGAAACGAGTAAACGATTAAACCCAGGCTTCACCATCTCTTAAGGTAAAATGATGCAAGGGCTAAATTCCTCTAATACCATTTAGTTGTAGGGCTTTGTGGGTGATGGAGGAAGCTGTTAATCAAAGTAAAATGCATCGTAGCGTGTCAGTGAACCAAACAAGCACAGAAATTCATTACAAAAAAAATAAAATCTTTCACATAATGTCAATTGTAGAGATGAATATCCAGATCATTCAGGGTGGATTTTCCCGTAATTCTATCCCAGTACTGATTCTTTAATCTCTTCATAGACAGTTATAAAGAAACCAAGCCATATCTGCAATGAAAAGGGAGTAAAGCTTTATGAAAAATTACTTATTACTTATATAAACAATATACAGTATTTCTAAGTAATGTCTTTTAGGATAAAAGTCCCCACAGAGAACTGTACAGTAGCTGTGCATTTGTTATATGGCTTTTTTTTTTTTTAATCTCCCTAAGAAATTGCGGGGATTTGACCGTCTGTGCGTGTTACGCACTGCGGTTGAATAAGACTGGTGGTCACATGATCTCACACCATTGTCCATAGCACACCTTTTTTCTGTTTGCGAAGATCATGCAACTCACATCCTCTGCGCTTAATTTTGGTTGGCTTTGATTTCTCATTACTCATGTACAACTCATTTACCTCAGGCGCTCTGGGCTAGCGTGTAACACTTTGCTCTTGTACATGTCTGGTGAATGCTGGGATTAGCATGAAGCCTTTTTGTGCTAAATCTGTGCTTGTTTCAGTGGCAGCTCGTCCATAGAGGCAGGTGGGGCAGAGCCTGTCTATGTTTATATAAATTAATTAATTTTAAGATTAAATAAATTAATGTATTTATTTTCAGATGAGCGCATTCCCCACACATTTAGAGTTATTATTGCACCTATTATTATTTGACCTAGTGGTCAAAATGGGAACTGCAATAAGCAATAACAGGCGCCCATTTGGACACAAATCACACTAACCCATGTTCAGACGAGAAGCAGAATACATGACGGTTAACGAGAGGGTTGCCAAGGTAGCACTTTCCTCCCACCAAACTGGTTTCATTCAGGAATTCTCTGTGGCCTCTGACATCTTGTCTTGGAATTGTATCTAAGAATAAAAAAAAACAAAAACAATTTCAGCATTTCTATTATAAAGATTGGTAAAAAAAAAAAAAAAAAAAGGAATGGGTGGGATTGTATGATGTCAGCACATCGGGAACGCATGAGCACCACGGTAAATTTCACGGTAAATTTCCCACAACAGTGGTGGTGAACACATGTCTTTCCTTTTCAATGGCTGAATATTTGTAGCTAGTTTAAAGTTTTTTGTCTGGTTTTGAGATGTACTTGGGATGGAAATCTTGTTAAAACCTGGCAACCCTTGGTATACCTTAAATACAGGTGAACTAGGATGCGTGTAAAACTGATGAAACTGCTTCTTATAGAGATGCTTCAGAAATGGACTAAATAGTAAGTCTATGAAGTATGAAAAGTCAATTGTGATATTTGCCTCAACTTGTGAGGTTATGTTATAAATATTATATGTTGTCCTGCTCCACTGAAGTCTTATGATCACGAGCTGCTGCTGGTTTGTGCGATTGCATAGAGAATTCCATTGGCATTCACGCTAACCTGTCACTTTTCAAAGAAAATGCTTGAATTAAAGGTTATGTCATAAAGAGGCCAAAATTACTACATATTTAGAAGTCCTCTAGAACGGTCGCTTACGGTTTGTACCAGCGCTGCTAGCCTAGGTGCTGGGTATATCGCATTTATGCCAGGCAAAAATCAAAGCTTGTTTCATGGCTCTTTAGGAACAGAGAGGCGTATCAAATTGCCATTTCTGCATGTCTGTCAGTTTATCCGACACTGAGGATGTGGGAGAGTGTTATTAGGACACCAACTCCCTACAGAGCCACCACTAAGAATGAGGCCACTGACTACAGTTCTCATATTTAACTTTAGGGGGAGAACTGGAAGAAAATTTGCCTCGTACAGTGAGAGATAAAGACTATGTATCAACTTACAGCAATAGCAGTGTAATTACTGTATTACTGTATAGTTATTACCATAATTTATTATTGTATTCATCCATACACGTATGGGTGACGTTAAGGCAGGGCAATCACAATGATATCCTCAAATGTGCTCTGAGAGCTTGCGTTCTGTGTTGCGATGACGTTCAGCTCCGGGAGCCGACCTTGTCTGAAGTGGGCACTCCAGCCAGGGAGACACCGTTTGGTCTGGATCTCGAGAGGAGGATGAGAGCAGGACAGGAAGACAGAGACACTCAGGTAGGAGCCACTGTCTGCATGAAGGCATTAGAGTCGGGATAAATCACCCGTCTAAATGTTAATACAGCAGTTTCATCTTTAGTGGAAGACCTTTTATTATCTGCATTCATTTTCAATAAAGTCCAGTACGGAAAAATATTCAAATCAGGTTTATTGTACAGTTAAATATAAATAACGCATGTCTGTAGGGGGTTTGCACATCAATAGTAAATGCCCATCCATCCATCCAGGAACCTTTGTAGTCCAAATAGGGACCGTGAAGGCCAATGGTGACCATTGTATTTATTCCTATTTGTACAACCGTGGTAGAACCTCTGGTCAACATTCAGACACTACGGGCACTTTGGAGACACCATTTAACTTAATCTGCATGTCTTTGGACTGTGGGAGGAAACCGAAGAACCGACCGAGCACGGGGACAACATGCAAACGCCATGCACGCAGACCTGACATGGAGGTGCGCGGCGATAGTGCTAACCACTAAGCCACCGTGCCCTCAATAGTAAATGCAAAATAGTGAAAATACAGCATTTCTAAGATAATCTTGACTTTTTCCTTACCTCTTTAAAAATCCTTCAACATTGTTAAAGATTCTACATACTGGATAAGGTGTTGAAAGTGATTATGTTCACAAATATTTTCATTTTATCATCGGATGTTTCTTTACATTTGCGCTATATAAAATCTTACAGGATTTCAATGATTTAAACGCCACATTTAACACGCTGATATTTTACAATACACCAAACTGAATATTAGATTAAGCCTAGTGGCAATATTTTACCATACTGAATATTAGATCAGACTTTATTTGTAATGTGCTACAGCATCCTGCACTGAATATTACATTAGTCATTTTCCCCGTTTCTTCCCAGTGTGCTAAAAGATAAATGATATTTATGGAATAGAACACAACAGGGCATCATGTTCTAAAAAAAATTATGAATAGCAGCGTGGTGAAATGCATTCACTACCACAAGGTTAATACAGTAGTTTTCTCCTTGTTCTAGCATGACCTGAAGTGTTTTATTAATTAAAAAATGACCCATCATGCACTGACTGGCCAAAAAATATGCTGCACACTCTAGTATTTTGTTGGACTGCCTAGTTACCATTGCATTGTTTAGACAACCTTTTAGCAACGTCATAACATTTATTTCCATCCAGATTTGCATTCTTTAGCCGAGATCTTGTACTGATGATGGGAGAGTTGAGACAAATTCCGTAAAGTCTTCTCCAGCACATCCCAAAGACTTTCGATGAGATTAAGCTCATAACTCTATGGTGGCCAATTCATGTATGAAAATGAGGACTACGGTCCAGGAATATGGCTGTGCCATTAGGAAAGTTCAAATCCATAGATGTGATAGCCTGATCATTCAGTACATTCAGGTTGTCAGCTGACTTCATTTTATTGCCCAAATAGCAACCCCAGATCATAACACTGCCTCCATAGGCTTGTACAGTGGGCACTTCAATTCTTACCCTGACGCACCCTTCACTCTGGAATAGGGGCCTTTTTCCATCTTTATGCTTCCTAACAAATTGAAGCCTTTTTTTCTGATTAGTCTCACTAAAAAGTGTTTTTTTATGACTACACAGCTGTTTAGTCTCAATCCTGAGAGTTCTCATCACACTATGTGTGAAAATGCTCTTACTTTCACTATTAAATTAGCTGTGATTTCTACTGTCCATTTTTTGTTTATGATGCAACTTTACCAAGCGTTTAAATGATCTCCGATCACGGTCGTTCTCCGATCACATTAACATCTTTTCTATGACTATGGGATGTCTTTTGACATGTTTGTTTAAGAAATGAGAACGTACTCACTGCTTATTAAATGAGCTTATTTTACCCCAACACTGACTTTTTTTTGGGGGGGGGGGGGGACAATTGGGCACTGGCGGCTCAGTGGTACAGTAGGTGTCTCGCCTGCCATGCGGAAGGCCTGGGGTTGATTTCCGCCCAAATCCCAGACACTGGATGCAGTGACGGTCCCAAGCACAGATAAAATGGGATGGTTGTGTCAGGAAGGGCATCTCGTATAAAAACCTGTGCCAAAGTTGTTGTGTGGATCGGTTGGTCCGCTGTGGCGACCCCTCAACGGAGGCCCAAAGACCACCAACCAGAGCATGTCATATAGCGAAATATTGAACATGCTTTGTAGGCTGTGAAGGCTTCATGGCACAAAGTATGAAATACTCTTTGTAAGGCAGTTTACACGCTGATAATGCCATGCTAAAGCATATTTTATGTATTTTGATAGACGTTAGTTAGTGTTTTACACAGACACAAAAACAGACTCATATATTTCAAGTGAGCCAAAAAAAAAAAAAAAAATCTGTTTCCCAGGTGGCATATTATCTTTCCCAGATTTCTTTTAGTTTTTATGCTTAGGTTTTTTTTTGTGCTTACTCAGCACTTTTTTCCTCCACTGGAAAGTTAATTTTCTGCTCCTCTGATCATGGTTTTACACATCTCAGTTCATCAACCTCATTACCCTTTACCACAATTTACCTTAGGAGGAAGAGCTGAGACATCTGGAGGCGCGTCGAGGTCTGGAGTTGCAGGGTCTACAGCCGCATGAGCCCACATGGCCACAGGAAAGAGCCCTACTGCAACAGGAAGTGCGTCTGTTCCGTCAGAATGCCATCATAGTCTACATGAAGCTGCGCTGGATCCTGATGCACTGGAGGCTCGGGCGCAGGGCAGAAGCAGCCGAGGAGGGAGCCGAGGTCAGTCTGGATGAGGAAGTAACATTTGAATGCCAGAAAAAGCCTGTGAGCTCATGGACAGTAAATCAGTAAAGTTGTTCAGCTGGAAAATTAGAACATTTTATTCGAATGCAAAATCTTATACACCAGTAATAACACTAACAATTTACATTTAGCAGTAAAGCATTTGTGTCGGAAATTTTATGCACATGACAGTTATTCGTTGATTAGGGCATTATCGTTAGCTATTCACAATGAGATTCAACCGCTGTCACTTTGTCAGTATGAGCGGCTGGAAAGCATCCCAGAGGTTGGAATGATGAGGGAACATGCTGAGGAAGAGCCAGAACGAGAGGACAAAGTGTGTCCCCAGGCCGTGTGGGGGGACATCCCTGACCCTGGACCACTCTCACTGTCCCCGGAGAAACTCTATCAGAAGCAGGTACAGTAAAACACGCATGCACGGGTTCACAGAACAGACCGGGTTCTTTTAAGAAACGAAATATGAAATAGGCACGCAGACCATATGGCACTTTCTACCTCATTGCACCTAAGTTTTTCAGGGGCCGGAAGGTCTGGGACAAAAGGTGTAACCATAAATCTTTGTAAGGTTGTGGCCTCGAGGACATGAGCTAGACTCCACTGCCTTAATGTGACGAATGATATCGGACACTGGGTTTATATCAGGTTGAATAACAAACATGGAACTTTGTTATTGACTCAATTTTTGTAATAAGACATAGTGAAGTAAATACTGTATAAGTCTCATTTTGTGTTCATATGCATTTGCATTAATATTAAGCATTTTTTAATATGAGTATTTTATTTTATGTATGTTATGTATTTACATGTAGGCGCTTTATCAATGTAGGACCTTTAACTTTAGGACCATGTGTGTGTGTCTGTGTGTGTCTATATCTACAGTATATCTATATCTATTGATCTATATGTGTGTGTGTGTGTGTGTGTGTGTACGGTATATATACTATGTGTGTGCCTATTTATACAACCCTATAAAACCACTCAGCCATACCTCAGACAGGTGAACTGAACAACACATATCACCAACTATCCACCAGGCAGGATCATGCGCCCCCAGGGTTTACCCAATGTGTACAGGGAACAATATAAAGATGCCAGGACTGAAATTTCTGCTAAATTCTACTGTCTATATGACTGAGCGTGTGTTGAATCGTCGCCCTCGTGTTAAATTGGATTCTCGCCCTCTTTAACACTTGAGCATGTTGAAGAGAATAGTTCATGGAGCGAGTCTGTGATCTCTGCGTGCGATAAGACTTGTGTTAATTAGAACCTCAGGAGACATGGAGTTAGAAATTGAATTCTGCATAATCGTCTTCCACATGTTTTCTGGTTTAAAACACTTTCAAGCCGAGCAGAAAAGCACAGAGTTTAGTCACTGATTCACCAATTGTTAGTCATTCCCATCCCATTCCATATGACTCACAAGGATTACCTGAGTGCACTAACATGACACTCACACACACACACTGACACACCCAATCACACAATACGGACTAATTTGAAGTACCAATACAGCATATCTCTAGACTGTGGGTACCTAGAGGAAACACCAAGCAACAACACCAAGCTCCAGAGCAGAGACGGGATTCGAACCCAAAAACATGGAGATGCGATTGACAGTGCTATCCACTAAGCCACTATGCCACCTATACATTATTACTGTATATACTATTAATTTGCATACAGGTCTGGTGAATACAGTGAGCCATCAGGTTGTGGACATTCTCTCGTTGTCCTTGTGCGTTCTCTCATGCTCTCTGGCGTCCTCATACCTGATTGCTATCTGTAAAACGCCAAGTAATTGTAGCATCTAATGTTAATTATACTGGTGTTTTTTTCTCTGGTGTTATCTCCACTTCCTTGCTTCTTTCTCTCTCTCTCTGTCTCTCTCTCTCTCTCTCTCTCTCTCGCTCAGACGGATGACAGTAGACGCGTCTTTCATGCCCTGCGTTCTCTGCTGGAGGAGTTGAGGGCGGAGCTACGGGAGGAGGCTCAGAGATGCTGTCAGCTGCAGCAGGCGCTGGCTAATGAGAGAGCAGCGTGGGAGATACAGCGTGCCGAGATGAGGAGCCACATAGCACAGGTACTGACACGCCCAAACATTACCGCATACACGGCGAAGATCCTGACAGTATGAAATAGAAGCATACACACATGTGAAATGAGCATAGGTATGACACACACCTGTGTTAGGGCCGTGGGCCATCGTGTAGTGTTTCACATGCTGGCTTAGTTTATATGAAATAAAATAAAAATGATTCTCAATTGTAAAAGATGGCAATCATTTATAGTTTAATATAAGCTAAGAGATGATGTACAGTATATATGTAAAGTATCAAATTTACTGCCTTTTTATTCATCACAATTTATTATTTCATAAAACTTTTTTTTTTGTCAAACGTCTGTGTTTCATGCTTTCCACAAAGGTCCTGATGTGAATCAAGTGTTTTACTTTTAATAACAGTCTAATAATTGAGTATTAATCAGTTATTCATTTTAAAAGCATTTTAAAAGCACAAGACCGATGTAACGTCGTCATTAATTGCTCACTGCGACCATTTTCTTGCCAGGAAGAAATATCTTGGCTAGAGATCTCTCTTCTTTGTCTTTCGGCTGTTCCCATTCAGGTGTCGCCACAGTGAATCATCTGCCTCCATCTAACCCTATCCTCTGCTTCCTCTTCTCTAACTTCATCTCCTCTCTCACTGCATCCATAAATCTCCTCTTTGGTCTTCCTTTAGACCTCCTGCCTGGCAGTTCCAACCTCAGCATCCTTCTACCAATATGCTCACAAGCTCTCCTCTGAACCACCTCAATCTGGCCTCTCTGACTTTAACTCTTGGCTAGAGATCTCTAAACTGGATTAATGGGCAGAGGACCCACAGCTGTCTATCAATTTGCTGTAGAATTCACTAGTTCTCAAAATTCTTGCACTTGGAGATAAAAAGTGATTTTTTTTTTTCTTCTTGTATGTTTGTCTGTGTTCCTACATTTCTATCTCATCATCTCATTAGCTGGAGGAGTCGAGAGGAGCAACATTAGTAGGTGGGACAGACTCCTTGTGGCAGGAGAGGGAGAGGGAGCAGGAGAGGGAGCGGGAGGAGCAGAGGAGGCTTCTGGCCGACAGCCATGGCGTGACTCTGGAGTTGCGCTGGAAGCTGCGGCACGGCGAGCGACGATGGACCAGAGAGAGAAGCGAACTCCTGGAGAGCTTCGAGAGGGAGCGACAGGAGCGAGACCGTCACGTACAAGACCTCCGGCGCAAGATGGAGAAGGTCAGGGGGTCAGAGGTCATGCTGGGGAGATTTCCGAAAGAAATACATATTTGTCTACTGATTTGCGAAATTTGTTGAGCAGTGAATATTTAAAATGTTAATGAAATTAATAAAAAATATTAATAATATCTTTTTGTCTATAGGAGTTCTTCAAGTAATTTTATTTACTATTTCTGAACTGTCTCAATCTGACAACTTATCAGTCCCTTTTCTTGTCGCTTTGCACCTCATGTCTACTCACCTGTAGATGCAGCGGGAACTGCCTCTCCATCACTCTGAGGGAGGGACGCCGCGTGTCTTCTCCCCTCAGGACAGTCCCTGTAAGGTCCCTAGATCTCCACGGTCTCCTCACGGAGCTCCATGTGCCGTGTCTCGTTCCTACTCAGACTCGGAGGCCATGCTGGAAGAGAAGTACACACATTATGAAGTTTATTTTTGATACAGACCTAGATATACAGATATACAAAAAAATATATTGTAAGAAAAAGTACAGAGAATTGAATATTATAAAGTATGACAAGTGAATATGATGATATTCTGCCAGACATTTGCTTTAGTGGTGTTTTAAGCTGTGGATTACTCTTGTTGTATTCTGTGAAAAGAGCACGACCCTGTGAGAGCCTCTTCTTGGATGCTCTGTCTCTGGATCCACCAAATGAGGCTGAGGTTCCACCTTCATCCAGGCTGGACAGTGAGAAGAGGTTCCCCTGTCTGAATGAAGTAAGATATTACCACTCGCTGGTGAATTGATACTGAGCCTGTCAGTGTGCATATGCTGTACAGTACCTGTGAGTACCCATGTGTTTGTGGGTATGTTTTACAGGCACTGAATGTGATCTCAGAGAGCGCGGAGCCTGTACTCTATCCCGAGGAGGAGATGACCACTGGCAGCCTCCTCAGGTGCCTGGAGAGTGTGAATGAGTATATCTGTGCATATATGACTGTGGATTTTTCTTTTTCATGACTAACATTAGGGTTATATTTGACTGTAGGTATATAATTAATTAACAGCATTAAGAATAATACCTATGGCATGGATCCTTATAAAGATCGTACCAAACTTAAAATCACTGAAAACATTTTTCCCCATTCAGAATGTTCCACATCCTTGGAACTTTGGATAAATGCAAATAGGTATCTGTTTCTAAAAAAGTGGTCAATAAGTCTGTGTACGCTGCCTGGTCAAAAGAATGTCGCACACTCCAAATTTTAGCTGAGACTCATATGAAGCTTCTGCAGTCCCACTAAACTGAATCAAATTGGTATCTTTCTAAGTTACCATGTACTTAGTACAAATTCATGTCTTTTGCACCTATATGCACCTCAATTTTGATTTGACTTGAAAAAAAATGATCTCTTTAAAAAGTTATTTAAAAAAAAGGATGAATATGGAACCTTTAAAAAAAACCCACAGTTTTTAATCACAGTAAAAATTAATTCATAACAGATTATAACACTGCATCCAGATGCTTGTACAAGGGGCACTATGCATGATGGGTTCATCGCTTTATGTGCTTCCCTTCTTACCGTGACTTGTCCATTGCTCTGGAATAGGATCAGTCCGGACTCAATAGGGCCACATGACCTTTTTCCATTATTCCAAGTTCCAAATTTTATGCTTTTAATTTTAGTGTAATTTCCACTGTCTATTTTTAATACTTCACCAAGCATTTCAATGATCTCTGATCATGGTCTTTCTTGATTTTTTTCCCCCAAGACCATTTTTCCAGTGAAATTGATTGTTCAGTACTATTGTTCAATGTGTTGGACAGTTTTTACCCCAATTCCAGTCATTTCAGCAGTCTTCTTAGTTGTGCTCTTTGCTTGACGCTTGAGGCAGTGTATGTTCAGGTCTGTAGGTGGGGAAATACTGGTCAGTTTTTGTCCTTTGCAGTTATAATTCACCTCCCAGACAACAGAGGGTTTCTCATTTTAATTAAGTTAAGCCTTTATTTGTGACATATACAAGTTCATGCACAGTGAAATTCTTTCTTCGCATATTCCAGTGTCCATGGAGCAGATAGGGTTAAGGGCCGTGCTTAAGGGCCTAACAATGGCAGTGTGGTGGAGCTGGGGCTCGATCCCAGATCTTCCGATCAGTAACTCAGTGCCTTAGCCCTCTGGCACTCTGAGCTACCACTGCCCCAGTTGTCTTGGTGGTTGCCACGCCAACACTATGCAGAGACCCTCTGTTTAATATTTGTTGCCATATTGTACTCATGGAATCTTCTTAACTAACACCCTTTTATACAACTAAAATTGCAAAAATCGCTTATTCCTGCAGTGTGGCCTTTTTTAACATATTGAGCTTGCATTCAAGAAATTTACTGTATGTAGTCAAATTGTAAGTAGCTGATCTAAGCTTGTATCTCCACAGGGCAAAATCAGTCTGCTCTATGAGTGACTTCCAGCGTTTGATGGACAGCTCGCCCTTCCTGCCAGACAAGAGCAAGTCAGGTGAATGTGGGCGGGATGAAGTGACCCCGCCCCTGTCTCCTGATGACCTCAGATATATTGAGGAGTTTAACACTAAGGGCTGGGATCTTTCCAAATCCCCACTGTCTTCCTGCCCAATCCCAGGCCCTGTGCTGCCCCCACAGGTAGTGGAGGCATGGGTGGAACGGGCAGATACCCACAGACCTGTCCCTTCTTCATCAGATACATTTCAGCCAGCTGCATGGTACTTGACCACCAGTGCCACACTAACCACCAATACCACAAGTAGCCTGGAGCACTGCCAGCGCATGGCTGCAAGAAGCTCCCCGGTGCCTGAACACTTTGGTGTGCGTGTCCTCCACAGCCCCACTAGGGCAGAGAGGTTAAACCCAGGACCGTCAGATCAGGAGTATGCCTTTCCCAGAATGAGCATGGAAAATGAAGGGGAGGACTTTTTTGCAGGAAGGTGGCCGTGTGAACTGAGACATTTGGAAGGTGGTGAGCATGCTACTCTGTGCACGACGATGGGTTACACATCTTCGCTTGAGCTAGAGCTATCTCGGAACCTCAGTGATGACATGAAGGAAGTCGCATTTTCTGTCCGGAATGCCATCCGCTCTAATGTGCCATCCGGAACCAGTCCCGTGGACCGTCAAATGCGTGATGCAGCATGCCAGACAAATGGCTCAACTACACGTGGCACACAAACCACACAGGGTGTAAATGTGGCACTGCAGACACTCACCAGCAGCCCTCGTCGCTGCCTGACTCCCGTTTCATCGCCCTCACGTAGCCTCAGGAAGGCACAGTACTCACCTGCTACACAGGCCAAGTTTGAACGGTCATGCTGTTCGCCAAAATATGGATCACCCAAGCTCCAGCGCAAGCCCTCGTGTACCAATAATGGCCAAGGCAAATCTGAACCCCCTGCCACCATATCCAGAGCTCCAACTCCCACTTCTCAGGCTCTGAAGGGCAACAGTGAGTCAGCATGGGCGCGTTCCACCACTACCCGAGACAGCCCCGTCCACACCACCATCAACGATGGCCTCTCCAGCCTCTTCAACATCATCGACCATACCCCAGTGACGTATGACTCTGCGCAGAAGTTCAACAAGTCTCCGAGCCGGTCCAGGCCCGTTGAAAGTGGGTCTGCAGGTGTTTCAGACCCTAAACCAGGCAATTGTGGAGGACCACAGGACCAGGCGAGGCCACCCAGGGGTCGTTCCCCAAGCCCTATCCAGCTCATAGTGGAATTACAGGGTGAGAAGAACCCAGAAATGATTAGCATCAGGCAGGACTTGTCAGCGCCGCCAGGTTACACGATAGCAGAGAACGCTGCACGGATATTAAATAAGAAACTGTTGGAGCAAGGCTCCAGGGAGGAGAAGAAACAAGGTACAGCCACAGCAGCACAGAGCAAAGCGGGAGAAGTGGACAAACCTGGATGCATTGAGGTAAAAACTCACATAAATGTTCCTAAACATACAGATACCAATTTTCTCATTCTAACAGTCTAATTGTTTGCAAGGTAGGATTTTTTTTTTCTAGCACAATAAATGGAATGATTGTGACTTTTAGCTAAACTAGTGTCTGGTTTGGTGTCATCATGCAGATGGTGCAGAATGAGAATATTTAATTAAGCCAAAGCTGCATGCCTTTGTGTGCCTCTGGCTAGAAAGCATGGGACAGAGATGCTGTGCTGCAGCTTATTAATTAACAAAATCTGCTGTTTACTGTTTTCTTGCTACAGACACATGCTCAGCTCAGTTGTTTTAATACATAATTTTGTAGTACTGTCGGTATGGATTGTTAAGTTACTGTCCATTTGGATAACTAACACACTGAGTTAATATATGTCTGTCAACAGTGTTGTCAGCTAACAGCCTTTGTGAAGCTCAAGCGTATGCTGAGATTACTCAAATGTGCTGCTTGATTTTAATGCTAAAATGGCTGACCACATTGTTAAATCACACATTGTAAGGCAACAATAGAAATAACCAGGTGATAACGAGTGGAAGCAAACACATGGCCATTATTCTGTTTAGTCAATCTGTTAGCAAGAAGATCACACCAGTTAGCCAAACCTGCTACTGCACGTGGAAAGGTTTACACCGGATCATAAGCAATGTCCGTCAAATGGTGTGATGTGATCATATAACGTGACAAAAGAGCTAGAAATTTCCACATGAATGCAAGTAATGAATCCAGGCGTACTCTCAGGCCGTCTTAGTGGCACCAGCCAAAGTCTAGCCAATTATGTGTGTCTGCGCTTTATTCCCTCCCTTTACAGTGCATGTGCAGCAGTTCAATAGTTTCTTGAAGGAAGTATCCCAGAGCTTTTTTCCCTGTTAAAATTTTCATTTATACAAAAAAAAAACAAAAAAAAAACCTCTGGAGAAAGTGCATAATTGTGCGGTTTTGAAGAAAATGTAAAAGATATTGAATAAGCCATGTTGTACTATATACATATAATGGATTTTTTTTTTTCTAGTTACAAAAATGTATGCTATCAATTGTAGTTCGTAAATCGGTATCGGCCATGGAAATTGGAATGGGTACGTCTCTACTTGTTACAGTATAAAGAAATGCAGATCATATGAGAAACTAAGACTATTAGACTATTAGCACGTAAACCAATACAACTTTGCCTTTAGATAGAGATATAGTGTAATAAGCATGTTTCTTGACTGTATCTGGAGGGAACTGCTGCCATACATCCTAAAGTGCTGAAAGCTTGACTGACGAAGATTTCAAGGGAAATAATTGGAAAAGAAAAATGCATATTTTCACCTTAGAGCCTGTAATACACTAGTTAATAATGTCATCCTTACCCCCATGAAAGTGTTATATTATGAGGTCAATACAGTAATTCATTTTGGGTTTATAAATACTGAGGTGTAGAGTATACTCAGTATGTTTCTCTTCTGAATGGACAGTGAGGATGGTCATGCCAAAACCCAGACTCACCCCTTTTACAGGTCCAACAGCAAGAGGAGTGGACTTCCTGTAGCCTGCAGTGATGTTTCTCATGGAGCATGATCACCCAGGCTGTTTCTTTGCCAACATCTCCTGTATTTTGTGAGATTGTATTTTTTGTGCTGATTAGTGTTTTGCCCTGTCTCCCTCTCCGGACTGTCTCCAGAACCACACTGTCTTACTCACTGCTCCCTGGGGACTATAATGCCGCTCGCACGCACGAGCCGTCCCGTAAGTTCTTCTTCTATGATGTTTACCCTCAGAGCGACCTCACCGTGTCGTGTCCAACTGTTTTTCTTTCTTTTTTTGGCTTTTGGTTTTTAATGGACGTCTATAGCACTGCATGCCACATCATCCTCACAAAGACAAGGTTTCGGCTGTGACGTGTTGTGGGTTATACAGTGTCGTGGTGTAGGTGTGAGCATGCAGATCATGCTGATCAATTAATTCCATCAATAACTAAAAAAGGTTCATCTAAAAAGCTAGCAGCATATACTGTAGTGTCCAGAACACGAATGCCTTTCACACCAGCGCTATACATACACCAGGACATACTGCTAGCTTTTTGGATGTTGTCGATATTTTCATAGGCAATTGAAATGACCTCACTGTGTTTCCAGTGGGTTCTGCTATGCGTCTTGTTCGTATGACGTTATCCTTCATTTCTATCCTTTCCTGACCTCTTTTGCAGTTCTTTCAATGGAGGCCATATTAAGAGGCTAACGTGTTTACACGCCTACATAAATGACCTCCTCGAAGACTACTCACTAACAATTTCTGTCCTCTCTTTTCCTTTCCTGCTCTTCACTTTGTGTTAACAGACTGTTAAAGTGTGTGTATTGTCGCTGCATGCTTAAAGGAGAGTCTGTGCCGAAATCTGCTGAAAAAAAAAAACAGCTTAGACTAGCATGAATTTCATACTGATCCAAGCTAGTTTATGCTAGCCGACTAGCAAAGTCTTAGTAGTTTTGCCGGTGCAGCTAGCATTTTCACGCTGGATTTCATGATATTATACGTAGTGCATTTATTGTGAGACTTAGCAGACTTCCAACACTGGCGGCTTGCTCTGTTCCTCACAATTTAACACCTAACTCACATTTGTATCGTATGAGAGTCATTACTGGGAGACTGTAGTGTCAGCAGGCTTTAGTGAGCTTGAAAGGTGTATGGTTGCTTAGCAAGTGCTATGTTGCATCTGTTTCGTATCAAAACTCTTCATATTTTGTGTCATCTGTGAGTTTTAAGGTGGCATGAAAGATTTTTTAATTAACCTGGATTTATGAGGTGGTATCAAAAGTTTCAAGATTAGCTCTGTTTTCAAGAAAGTACTTTATTACTTTATTAGTAATTAATTATTATCCGGCGACTAGGGTAGGTGCTGAAGTTCTCCACCAATCATCGTGCACAAGCTGCCGAATGGTTTCGACATTTTTGGTGGTTGAGCTCGTTGGAGGTCTTCCTGATCTCTTGTTGTCCTCCAGTGATGTTCTTCCACTCTTAAAGCGCCCGCGCCACTCAAAACACCTCGACCGACTCATTGCAGCATCGCCGTAAACTTGCCGAATCAGGTTGGGCAAGATGTGCTCAATTTCGCAAAGAATTTCACGTTCTTGCTGTCC
Source organism: Heterobranchus longifilis (assembly GCA_028570985.1). Classification (NCBI taxonomy): domain Eukaryota; kingdom Metazoa; phylum Chordata; class Actinopteri; order Siluriformes; family Clariidae; genus Heterobranchus; species Heterobranchus longifilis. The sequence goes on along the minus strand of JAOVVB010000023.1, from coordinate 6,555,632 downwards.
ATTATGAAATGGTAGACATGGTAACGCACATGGACAGAATAGCACCAGTTGCACAGATCCTACAGGATGATGTCTTTTGGCACATTGACTTATGAAGGTTGGTGCTCCCTGTGACTGTGCATGCAGCCTTGTGCTGCAATCTGTTGGCATGTTACACAACTAGTCTCGAAACTTTTTGATACCACCTCATATTATAATGTTGATGTTTATAGAAATTACTTTTAAAAAAAAACCTTTTTGTTCATGACTAACAATAGCTAAGTTAGCCTCTGTTTGCATGATTTTTAGTATCATAGCTATTCAGTATTTTTATTCACAGGGCCCTCCAGAATTATTGGCATCCTTTATGAAACTGAACTAAAACTTATATTTACAGAAAGTAACACATTCGACCATAGACTGTATTAGATCTGGACAAACCCTCCATATAGGTTTTCTGAATAACGGTTTTAAAGCTCTGCTACGTCAACTCCCATGTTTCTTGTGCTAAGTTAAACTACAACGATTCAAGTCAGCTGGTTAGCTAAAGTGATGACAGTAGCAGACAGCTAGCGGTTTGACACCTGCAATTTAGTCGTCACTCAAAATGACCACGCCTCTGATTATGCATAACTTTTTGACTTACATTAATTTTAACAGATGAGTTACATACAAATTCACCCACGGAACAATCTAGCTATGGAGACAGAAACCGTTTTTTGTACTAGGCTCCAAACGATTATTTCTGTTGTAAAGTTGAACATTTTAACATGGGACTCACTTTTGGAGTCAGTCATTCGAATGAACTGTATGTTTTGGCGCTTCAACATTGGACCCACTTTTCAGAACCATACAGTATACATAACCCCTGTCAAAATCACTCAAATCCTTAGGCTTGCCCATTTTTTTCTGCTTCCAACACATCGACCACAGGACAAGAGGTTACACCTTTGGTTAATCAGAGTAAAAAACAAAAACCTTCCCAACAGTGTTTGACTGATGGTGAACCGGTGAACTGGCGGCAGGGTCATGGGCATCTAAGGCAGCACTGATGCACATGGGGAGAGAAGGCTGGTCCTTGTAATCCGATCCAAAATAGGAGCTACTGTAGCTGAAATTAAGGAAAATGTTATTGCTGGTTCTGATAGAAAGGCATTACTGTTTTGTTGGCAAAAGGGAGGGCCCTATTCAATATTGGACAGGTAGTCATAGTGTTGAGACATACAGTAGTTGGAATATGGATCAGTGTGATGGGTGATTTCTTTAAATTATTTGTGCAAATCAGCAACCATTTCTTTCTCTAAGTTTTTTTCCCCCATGTAAATCGGTGACAAATGGAAGGTTTTTCAAGATTTATTGCTGGGATGTCAATCATTTGACATGTAGTATTATAAAAAAAAGTAGTTCTACCAATAATTATTCTTTGTTATGTTTCTCAATGAATACATGTATTGTATGTTTATATTTAAACAATAATTTTTGCTTATACTTATAAGGGGTGCCATTAATTTTGGAGGGCACGGTGTGTAACCTGAATCCTCCGTCCAAGAGGGCCAAAATGTTTAAAAATCTAAACAGCGTGGTTTGTAACAGATGCAGCATGCACCTCAGAAGTCACAAGAAACAAAATATGGAGTAAAATATTTGACGTTGTATTTAACAAATACAACGGAAATAATAAGCTGTGTGTTTTCAGTCTCCCAAGTGTGCAGGAGTTATTAATACAGCGTCAGCCGCTACAGCGTCAGTCTCGCCTTGTGTAATGAAGGCGATCGGCTTTGACACACTTTATCAGGTCAGATGAAGTGTCTCTCTCTCTCTCTCTCTCTATGCGCTTTATTTTTAGCAGAAGCAGTTTGTGTTGTGTGTGTTAGATCTCTCCATCTTTCATCTGCAACAAGGGCCCTGAAGAAACGCAATAATAACATCAGAGAGAGACAGAGAGACCTCAGAGTAACAGAATGATGGAAACTGTGTGTCTTTCTACAGATGGAACGGGATTTTCTAATGTGAAACGTCAGAAATCGTTTGAATAATTTGATCATTTGTCTAAGTTCGGTTATACGAGAATCTTCACAGATATTAATATTACACTGAAGAGTCTGGAGTAGGGCTGCACAATATGATGGCGGGGGATAAAACATATGGCAGTTATACAGCGTTGTGTGCGAAAAATAGACTAGTGCAGCTGTGATGTGCCACAGTTAAAGACCGGCCTGATTTACTTTTACCGCAATTACTTTACAAGAAACCAGAAGTTATTAAAACTCCCACAGAAAACTCACAGTATCTGAAATCTTAGTTGTTGAAACAAAAGAAGGAATGAGAGAGAAAGAAAGAAATGAAGGAAGGAAGTAGGATAGAGAGGAAGGACGAAAAGAGAGAAGGAAGGATGGAGAGAGGGAGGACGAAATGAATATTGGAGGCTGGAGGGGGAAAAGGGAATTAAGGACAGAAAGGAAGGCGGCTACAGAGGAAGGATGGAATGAAAGAGAGGAAAACATAGAAAGGATAAGAAGGAAGGTGGCTACAGAGGAAGGATGGAAGAAAGAATAAGAAGGAGGCGGGAAGGATGGAGGACAGAGTAAACCAAAGAGGGGAGAGAGATGATGATAGGAGGCTAGAGAGGAAAGAGAGAATGAAGGACAGAAAATAACACAAAACACTACTAATTTACCAATCAGGCCAGAGATTAGCAAGTGATTCCGTCATACAACTCGATCATTCTCTCATCCCAATATCACAATGCTTAATTTCAGCCAATCAGAAGCTAGAGCAGGGACAGAACCAGTCAATCAGAGGCTAGAGCAGGGACAGAACCAGTCAATCAGAGGCTAGAGCAGGGA
>JAOVVB010000023.1:6539422-6552707 GCA_028570985.1 Heterobranchus longifilis | reverse complement strand
ACTATCTGAACAGAGACGTCTTGTACAGTAATAATTGGGCTATAACTTACTGTATTAGTTATTAGTAATAAACCTGATGAGTTGATTCTGTAACACAGAGAATTATACCAGAAGTATGTTAAGATTGAGCAATGAAACTTTTGACAACAAAAAATGACAGTATACTGTATACAGTAAAATATGTATTTCATTTTAAACTTACTTACAAACTTTTACATTTAGCGTAGGCTATTAAAAATAATAATGATATAAACTAAAACATGCAGCGTGTTTTTAGTGTCAAAAAAGCATAGATGATATTCATAAAAGATTTTTATTTAATACTGTTAATCTATTTATGTTCAAAGTGTTTTAAAATAAGGAAAGGCTACTTTTTTGAAAGTGTTGAAAGTCCTGCGAATCATGCAGCCCTAGGAAATAAGGAGGGAAGGACGGAGTCTAGGAAGGAAGGAAGCGCTATTTGAATCACGAAAGCCGAAAGCAGCCCTACTCTTGAGCCTCATTTCTTACTTAAATCTTTTAAATGTATGTATTTTCATGTGTCTCCTTCCCGAAGGACCTCCCCCGATCTCCTGTAGCCCCGCCCCTGGACTCCTGTTTCCTGCGCCCGGCGCGTCCTGCCAACCGGCGCCCTCCCTCTCGCTGGGCCGCGCACTCTCCTTCTTCTTCACCCAACTACAAAGATCACACAGAGAGGTTCCGCTTCCCCTCGCCCACCAGACCTGCCCAGTCGATCCCAGAGACAGAGGAGTCCTGTCAGGAACTACCTCAGCACCCAGCCTGAGGACATCCTGCACCAGCCAAGCCTGCTCACTGTCCTCTCCTCTCTTCTTCTTTTTCCTTCACTCTTCTTTCCATCCCGCCATCACCTACAGTTGACCTCTACTGTAGACTTGCATTAGACTCGGATTGTTCTCGCCATCTGTTCTGTTACCTTTTCTCCTTCTCCTCTCCTTCCCTGTCATAATCTCCTTCCTTTATCCCACTATCTTCCTTTTTTTCTCCTCACCTTTGCCGACTTCTTCTCCTATATATTTTTTCTCATGTAGTTTTTCCACTTCATTTTCCTCTCCTCACCACTCTTATTTTTCTCCTATCCTAATTCTCTTCATTTTTTTCTCTCATTTATTTCCCAATAATCTTATTTATCCTTTTGTATTTGCTTTTTCTTATACCTACTTCCTTTTCGTCTTTTCTTTTCCCACCTGTCTTCTCGTTTTCCCCCTAACCTTCTTTGTTTTGCTGCTCTCCTCCTATTCCTCCTTTCATCTTTTCTAACCAACCTCCTGTATATTCCATCTTCTCCTCTCCTCCTCTACCTCTTCTTCATCCTCCGACAATCTCTTCTCCCTCTGCCTTCTCCTCCTCCTTTTACCATCTTCCGTTCCTCGCCTTGTTCTCACTGTTCTCCTCCATCTCTTTCTCCTTTAATCCAGCCTGACCACACAAGCACCACCAGAGCGTCGGAACGTCCTAGCCCTTCTCCCACTTTCACGTCCTCGACACAGGGGATGAGAGAAGGACGCAGTTCCTCGAGCACCAGCCGACAAGCAACAACCTTCTAGTACTTTCTGTGAGAATTCAAGGACCTAGAATGTACTGAAGCAAAACAACACAACCTACTCCATCAGAGGTGCCTAAACACACTTGATATCTCAACGGTCCCTTATACGTGTGTCTCTGTGTATATGCAATACATATGAATTTATACGTGTTGGTCAGATTGAGATGATTTTTTTCTTTTTCTTATATCCTGGGGAAAAAATAAAACGGATAAATCGATTTGTCTAAATGTTTACATGTTGTTGCTTTGTTTTGCTCATCCGTTTAGGATATATATGTTATCTCCCATGTACATACTTAATCAGATTATTTTCTTATTCTTTGTGTAATAGTTTTATTTCTGTCTTTTTTTTTGCTTGTGGCTTGAATTTATTTAAGAAAAAAACATTTTATTTATTTTATACACCGAATAAAAGATTATGCGACAGAAGAACAGAAACCTGAGTCAGGGAAAAACATGAAACATGATGTCAACAACACTGACGTATTTATTACTCCAAAAGTAAAGCCGAAGGTTTAACGCACCACAACAGGAAGGTCACGGGCAACTGATTATCCTTATGCATATTTTCCTGCATAATTTGATCCGCATGCCTTTTCAACCCTAGCACTTTAGTGCATGTTGTTAAATGCTGTTGTACCTTGTGCTATAGCTCTATAATATAAGACAGCCCTATATACGAACACACACTCACCCACACCCACACACACACACACACACACACGCAATCCACTGTCCATGATCTTTAATGATTTTGTTGCTGTCAAATTTACACAAATTAGACCACTTTTTAAGTCGCTTATTGTACCTATTGCCCTGTCTTTGTATAGTTGTTATTATTATTATTATTATTATTATTATTATTATTATCATTATATTTAAATTATTTCTTTAAAGGATAAAAATGGGATTGTAAAAAAAAAATTATTATGAATGTTTTAAATTAAGTCAGTGTCTAAAGTCTAATGATATAAAGTCTGTTTAATTGGTAATAAAAATGAATGTGTATTTACAGAAATTACTCGTCTGGTTATGCTGTTCTGTTCTGCTGTAATTTGAGAAAGCTTAAAAATAATAGACAGATACAGAGTGAGTGTGTGTGTGTGTGAGCGAGAGAATGACAAAATAAATGTTTCACCTTGCTGAATCATCCCAAATTTACAGTAAATTGATGGTTCTTAATCGCTCGACCCTGATGTCATAAATCACTTATGTACTTTTGACCCAAACTCATGCAGAACTGTCACAAACGTTCACAATTTGTCTACATTTACAGCATTTGGCAGATGCACTTATCCAGAGCGACTTACATTCTATCTCATTATATGTCTGAACAGTTGAGGGTTAAGGGCCTTGTTCAGGGGCCCAACAGGGGGTTGGAACCTGAGACCTTCTAATCATTAGACCACTGACTTAACCACTGAGCTACCGCTGCCTACAGAGTACCTAGGACACTATAATTTGCTGTAAATTGCAAAACTTGATCCTCCCCAACTAATTGTTAAGACTTTTTATGAATGTATGAAAATATTGCTCTCTGAATAGCTAGCTAAAAATGAGCACCTTGTGAACAGTCTAGAACAGTAGAGCCTCAAATTACTTCTTCCTCTCTTCTTATTAAGCTCACTACACTGTTGGTGGATATAAACCATTCTACCACTAAATGTCAATCCATAAGGCAGCAACCAAGATTAGTTAGCAAGCGCTGCATTGGTTGAGAATCATTGCTCCATGTCACCACATGGCCAACATGCTGTTCTTAGCAGGTTCTAGCAGGCTGCACCTGGACCACAGCTGTTCGTGATTTGAAATTTTGAAAGTATGGAAAGACTTGTAGTTAAATAGTACCAAATCAAAATTTTTACCCCTTTTTTCTTTTGGAAAAGTAGCAAGAACCATTTATAAAGTTTCACTATGAAGAGTTACTAAAGTTCACCTACAAAACTGCTACGATCTCAATTTTAAGGTTGCACCCTTTCGGGAGTTCTTGGGGTTGTTTAGTTACATATTAAACTGCTTTTTGTTCTACACAATGATGTATTTTGCAGATACAAACAGACCGCAGTTCTACGAACGTTTGTAGTTGCGAACAAATCATGGAAGTAGTTCATGTGTATTGTACAAAAAAACAGACCCTGCAGTGCATCAGATAATATTTACAATATATACAATATTTTCAGTGTGTAGGTGCACGATAACAGAAAATGTCTGTCCTGTAAAGCTGTCCAGATGGTGAATAATCCTAATTTCGTAAAAATCCTCAACAAAACGAAGTTCACAGTCCAATACAGTGGAAAACAGCTCTGAGACAAAAATGGTGCCTGAGATTCCCCTCACGATTTAAAGGTGCAAAGACAACACTATTACATTTGATGTGTGATATTAAGTACTCACAGTTATGTTTTTTTCCACATGATGTCAGTGTAGAGAAAAGGGACAGAGATGTAGTCAAGTCGATCGGTACAGTATGTGATACATAAAATACCAATAAATTTGTATATTTGTGTCAAATGCGTATAAGACTCACTTTGTCGGACTTAAAAACAAATCTGACTTACGAACATGCTCCAAGTAGGGGACAACCTGTACTTTTGTTTGTTTTTCAATATTTCCAATACCCGTCTTCTGGAAATATTGCTCCTTTCATTAAAGTTCAAGAAATATGCATAGTAAAACAGTTCCTACTAACTGATCCCAGGTATGTATGCATAGAGTAGTACAGCAGGATTCAGAAAAGGCCCTAACTAAAAATATGTGAAGCAAATTATATTCTGGATGTGTAATCTGCTCGTCTCTGGTTACTGTACTGTACTTATATGTACTATATGTGTATATTAAATAGCTAATACTTTTGAAGTTTATAAGCAGCACACACAGGAGTCAGTTGTAAACGAATGTCTTGCCCTCATTATTTCTCCCAGATCCCAAATCCCATAGCTGTACTACAGTATAATATGAGTCAATTACAATCTGTCTAAATGCAATACTAATTTCACTGAATATTTTTACATTAAACAGTTTTTTTTTACAGTAAAACGTTGCTGTAATTAATATAGCTGTCATAAGCCAAACCTTTAAAGGAGGCTTTTAGTTATCCTATGCGACTTATAATTCAACTGCAGACCTTCTCCTTAACTAACCTCAGAATCCTCTATAAATACATGCTGAGTTATTGAGTTAATATTTCTGAGTTGCATTTTGTCTTCCCTCAAGATCAATAAAGTACATCCACGAAGGGCATTCAAGTCAAACTGGGACATGTGATAAATTTTCTTGCGAAGAAAGACGTAAAAAAAAACATTTTGACATGAAATGAAACCCTGTATAGTCCAAGCCATTTGCACATGTTTGGACGATTAAAGTAGTTCCTGGGAGGCCAGCGTTCCAGACGTGAAGCAGCTAGTCTGATCATGGCTCTGGGGTACTGAGTAAAAACTTTCTACCTCGATGGTATCCAAGCACTAGTCGAACACTGGGATGAGTGCATTAGTGTAGCAGAGAGTACTGTATATGGTATGTATTGTATATTAATGCATCAAAATGTGTGACCCTTAAAGTGATAAGAATTATTGTGTAAAACCACAGGCCACAGGCAGGATAAGTCCAGGGTTGCAAGAATACATTTTTTTCAGTTAGTAAGCACTTTTTCAGTCAGCCCAGTTAAGGTTTAAACAGTAAAAGAAAGTCTAACGTTTAGTGTTTAAACCCATAGCAAGTCATTACTTAATTGCATGCACTCATGCATATAATGCCTGTAAATGTGCTTTTAGTTGTCTTAACGCACATTGAGATTTCAGAATTAAGATATAAAAGTGCTAAATAACTCTGCAATTTTGTTCCCCATCTGGATTTGATTTACGGAACAATAATAATGACATTTACTGTGTTAAATGAGTGATATGTAAGATATTTGTATTTAATTCATTTTAGAATGTTGAAAGAAAGGAATGTGTGTGAAGAAGAACTGTTTTAAAACACTTTTTTTTTTAATCATTTATAGTCAGGAGTTTAAATGCATTCAAATTCTTCAAAATCTCATTCTCCTGTACTGCCCTTATTTCAATCCCTTGTAACCTATTTAAGTGTGATATTGTGCATGAACTGTAAAATCCAGGGTCTGTAACTAAAGCCGTAAGTCAGAATGAAAGGCACCTATTCCTCTTAGATAGAGGAAAATCTGTAAATAATTAATGCGGTGCTCAAATTCATGAGCAGAAGATGTTGAGAAAGGATAGTTTTGGCTCTCTACCATGCAGAGGGAAGGAGATGAATTACTGTATTAAGACCTGATAGTAAACAAGAAAGAGCCTAATTTCTTTAAAAAATAAAAAAAAAAGCAACACTGTGTGTCCATCTGTACATAAGAGAATAGAGAGCGATGAAGGATTCGTACTGTAAATTCAACATCGTGTTTTGCTAATGAAATGTCTCGCTTTGTGCAATGTTACCTTGAGTCTCTGTGGGCTGGAAAGGAAAATTGAATTTAGTTGAATTTTTTGAGTCATTTAGAAAAGCAATTAGTCTGTGCTGAAGTGCTTGATGGAATATAAAGATGGAGTCCATCGGTTTTCATTTGCGAAATGTAGAAAGTGAGCAAGAATTAATTTTTTTTTAAAAGTACAGGTTATGTGCAGGACAAATGCAGCACAAATCACAAACAAAAGTCATAGTCGGTCAAAGGCACCAGAGCACCCAGTGCACCCCAGCCTGGCAAGCATGGGCCCAGGAGGGTAAAAGCCAAAGTTTGCTGACCTGACTTCCAAACTTCCTACATCTCAATCCATTAGTACTCAAAGGAACTGCTGCCAACGACCCGGTGCCAGACACCATCGCAAACCCCCAGAGGCCCTGTAGAGCCGGCCCAAAGGAGAACCCAAAACCTAGGCAGTTTCGACATTATTTGTTTTAAGGTTTTGTTAAAGGCTTTGTTAGTATTGTTTACAAGCTAACATACCGTATATATGCTGTTTTTGAGATTGCATACATGTAGACCGCTTACTGCATCAGAATATACAAGTCTATACTGTATGCTCTTAAAATCATGGTTAAAAATAACCTAGCCTAGATTGGGTCAATTTGGAAACTTAAAGCAGGCTACAATATGGACTACCCCAAAAGAATTTCTTTTAAGTTTATGGATCTGTGTGGATCTTCATGGATAGGTTGAACATAACTTAATAGATCTCTGTTTATGGATATTAGAAAGATGTGCAGCTACATATGTATAAAAATGAACTGTTCAATTTGAATTCACATGAGATGAGGTGTAGATTGTTTTCACTAAGGGTACCCTTATGATTGCATGAGGAGGGAACTGCTCTTGTACCCGGCAGATTTGGTCTACAGGGTTCTTTAGCACCTGGCAGAAGGGAAGAGGTGTCCAAGGTATGAGGATCTTCTAATGATTTTCCTGGTTCATGTACAGTACAAGTCATGAAAGGTGGGCAAGTGAGCACCAATGAGTTTAATTCAACATTTCTTACTAGACCATACTTTCTGGGGGATCCTTTTAAGAATGGCATTAACATTGGTGGTGAAAAATGGTAGTCCTAAGGACCTTAAAGGTCCCCACAGATGACACAGGGTTGGGGGGAAGATAAATGAGGCTTGTCTACAAAAATTCTGTCATTTGCAGGTGGTTCTGCCTGCACGGAAACAGTAAAATGAAATCAGCTGACTACCTGAATGTATTGAATGGCAATGGATTTTTCATTTCCTCATGGTACGGGCATATTCCCGGACTCATATTGTAAAAGAGTGGTTCTGGGAGCATGAGGAATCATTTTCACACATGAATTGGCCACCTCATTGTGCACTGCTGTCAAAGCTAAAGGTGGTCGAATGAATCTTAGTGTGTGACTTTTTTTTGTTTGTTTTTTTGGCAGGGAGTGTATGCTGATTGGATCCAGAAATATTGCAGATTAGCAGTGCAATATATTCTGTCACGATGGCAGAAATGCCACAGTAGTGTACTATGTACTACTGTATAATTCATACGGTGTGTTTTTATATATGAACTGAACTGTATTTCCTGCTTTCAATTAAAAGACTTTCACTTCCTTTCTTATTCCATACCATGACTTTACTATTTACTAACTGCCAGGTTTTCTAATCTAACCTAATCTAATTTTACGCACTGAGTGTGTGCATATACAGCATTTTCAGGGTGTGTGTCATGTAATTAATTATAATGTAATCCTACTGAAGTCTTTTGTATTACTTAAAAGATGCATAACTTTAAAGAGCCTATAGTTTCTTTTTACCTTTTTGAGTGTGTCTCCATTGCTGTGTCTGTGGTTCAACAGAGCTGCTGCTACTCTGTGTGCATGTGTCTATGTGTGTGTGTGTGTGTGTGTGTGTGTGTTCCTTTCCTGCTGCTATGGAGGTGTTGCTGACAATGCATCTTCACGAGCACTCTCTCCTTTAATAGCATGAAAACATCTCTCTCTCTCTCTCTCTCTAATCTGATTATCCCTGTGTACCTGCCTTCATGGGTAAAGCAGGCTGCTCTCAGAACCACCCTATAAAATCACCACTTAATTCAAAAGCAGAATTAAGACTGCAGGGGTCTTATGATTTAATAGGTTTATAGAAAGCCGTCTGCTGCTTATATTCTAATGCGAATTAAGCCGTGACCTTCTTTTGTCCTCCAGGAACTTTGAAACATTGCCAAGGAGCAGAGGAGTGATTTATTGGCACGTCCACTGAAAGGTGCTTCATCAATCAGTGATTTTTTTCGGATCTCAGGGACTCCTAAGGGACAAATGTGAAAATGTGACACTCTGTTTCACCAATTCTCCATTTTTGAGAATAAGTTCATAGATTTCATTTAGTTTTGCTCCAAACTTTCCATTAAAGAGTACCATTAAATGTTTGATGAAATATTCGACCTGTCGTACTATTCTGATTACATTTAATCAGTATAAATGTTATTAAATTATATGTTATAAATATTACCATGAGGTCCTTGCAAAATGTGTATTTACCTTTTCTTTGTACAGTTAAACCTTGGATTACGAGCATAATTTGTTCCGGAAGCATGCTTGTATATCAAAGCGAATTTCTCCATAAGAAATATTGAAAACTCCGATGATTCGTTCCACAACCCACTAATATTCATACAAAAATAATTGATACAAAAATATAAAGTAAAAATAAAAGAGATTAACCTGCACTTTACCTTTGTAAACACAGCCACTAACAGAAACACTGCTCTGTCGGGAAACTTCTTTAACAAGTAGCCTCTGTTACTGACACTTGCTTTTGCTTTACGTGCACGCACACACACGGTCACAATGTTATAATAAACAGTACACACGCGCACAGATGTTGACTATACGAGTGACGCACGTGTACTGAGACTGAGCATGGGAGATGATTACTCATAATCCTGCACCGCACGAAAGAGAAGAACCGTTGGATCAATCTGTTAATCTGTTTTGTGATCATGTGACGCTTGGCAGACAAAGCGTATACATACTACTCGTATATCAAGACCTCACTCGTTTATCAAGTTAAAATTTATGTAAAAATTTTGCTCGTCTAGCAAAACGCTTGCAGACCAAGTTACTCTCAATCCAAGGCTCCACTGTATCTATGTTTTTCTTTTAAATCATGTCTATCAGTAATTCTCCATCGTAGCACTGACACAAACAATGCACCACTTCCTGTGCTTCCTTTTTTACCCTGATCCACCAAATGCTCTGAAACAGGTAAATCTGGACCCCTCACACCACATGACCTTTTTCTATTGCTCCAAAGTCCAATCTTTATGCTCCCTAGCAAATTGAAGGTATTTTTCTGATTAGTCTTACTAACGTGGTTTACATATGGTCACAGACTTGTTTAGTCCCAATCCTGTGAATTCTCATCACATTGTATATGTGTGGAAATGCAAATAATAATAATAATAATATAAAACATAGTTGTGATTTCTGGTTTTACTGTATTTTTTTTTCTTTTATAATGCAAAATATGATCATTATATTTTATAGAAATGTAATCATTATATAAATCACTTGATAACAGACCATTGGTGGCTCAATAATTTTCTTACCCACCATAAGGAAGGCCTGTGTTCAATTCCCACCCAATGCCCAAACCCCAGCCACTCGATGCAGTGCCGGTCCCAAACCCGGGTTAAATAGGAGGGTTGCATCACAAAGATAATCATCACAAATGTTCTCATTAATGTGTGAATCCATTTAACATCCTTTTCACCCCTATGAAATATTTGGAACATTCCACAGGTCACATGATCAACAGGAAATTACATCATGAGAAGAAACAAAGTGTTTGTTTTTTCTTCATATTGTTGATAAGATCACTTAATACATCTCAATTCAAATTATAGATTAAAAGTTAATTATCTATTTCTAACCAGTAAGAGAGAGATTGTTGAGAGTGCCTGCGATTGGTTAATACATCGTTGACTTTTCTTAGGTTTAAGGAGCTTCTCCTATGGAGATCATTCTGCGACCACATGCGCTGAGGTGAGCTGCTATCTTTCACAAATGGTCTGATGGAATAGTCTCCTTTCCTCTTTGGAACCACATTTGCTTTCTATTAAATCCATTCGGTCTCTCTGCATCAAAGTTTCCACAAAATGAATCATTCAGCACAAACCTGTTCAGAACTCGGCATGTATGTCTATATTTTTAGAAACAGAAAGGGAACCAGCCAAGAGCTGAGCAGCTACATGATTTCAGCGTGCTCATATGGGGTGCATAGTTTTTCATTTTCCTGAAGCCAGTAAATCTGATTCAAAAGGTGCAGAGATCTAATAACTCTCTCTCTTATCTTTGCCAAATAACCCATTAAAATCAAGAGGAATATTTGGAACGTCATGTTTTTAGAAAGCTTTGGTCCAATCTCTGAGTTATTTTGGTTTTTTCACATTGGAACATTGCAGGAATATTATTTATTGGTTATACTGTAATGCTGTTAAATGCTTAATTCTGATTGATCAGAAGGTGTTGATTGACTCTCAATAAGAGAATTGCATACAGTACTGCAATAGAGTTACTTAATAACTTGTATTTACGTGTAACTTGGACACATGTGCGAAAGGGGAAAAAAAGGTGTAATATGGTTATATACAGTATAAGGTTTTTCTATGTTTATTTATTTATTTATTTATTTATGGAAGGAGTCTCCAATGTTAGAGCTTTGTAACAATCAAAAGGAAGCTGTTCTTAAAGTTCTCAGATAAGGGAAAGTCTTCAAAAAAGAGCTACATATTCAGGGCAGTAACAGTAACTCAGGTTCGCATTCGACTGGATCTTACCACCCCACTGTTGATTATTTTTCCCCTTTGTGTTTCTTCTTAGACATTATTTTACTCTGGTCAAAGAACAGACATATATGAAGGCGTACGTTCTGGTTTGACATAATAAAGGGACCTCTGTGGAACTTTTACACTAAATGTCTTGCAAATATATAGCACATTTAGTTTTGTGCAAACCTCGGCACCCAACTATCTACAGTTTATCGCAAACTCTAGACAGACGGATTCCTTAGCTCATTTATGAGCAAATGGAACTCAATTAGTTGATCGTATTTACCGCATGTGAGCAAAATCTCTCAGCTTATCTTGTTGCCCTGCTTTGCTGTTTCCATTCCACTAAATTGACCACTTAAGCAAAGTGGATTTGGTATGATGTATGTTATCATTTAATAGCACAGCCTTAATTAATATCAAGATCTATGTTTATCTGCATTGTTTTAATTAAACTGATCTCCAGTTATGCACGAGATATGATCAAATTGAATAAGTGGAAATTGGATTGCATAAAATACCCTTTTTAGATATTGAGTAGAAAGAGTTGAAGAGAAGAGGGGATGAAGAACAAGTGAAAGTTGTCAGCAGGTAGTATTAATATTTTTGTATTTACTAATAGGCATTAGTTAGCAAACAGCCTGAAGTCTTTGCTGTCTCAGACACATTAGGGATTTTACTCTGTGTACCAGAATGCTATCTATCTATGATATATCTCTAATTACATGTAAATCTTTCCCATGTTCTGGGCAATAAAAATATTCCATCAGTTCGTGTCCTCAAGGTTAAGCGCACTTGGGTTATACAGAAAGTCGAGATTGCGAGATCGCAAACGCATAATTGCAGTTGTTGCCGCCAAGGGTGGAACAACCAGTTATTAGGTTTATGGGGCAATTATTTTTTTACATAGGGCCAGGCAGGTTTGGAAAGCTTTTTTTTCCTTTTTATTTTAAATGATCATTTAAAAACTGCATTTTGTATTTTCTCGGGGTATCTTTGTGTAATATTTAATTTTGTTTGATGATCTGGGGGGGAAATACTTTTTCACGGGACTGTACTTCTCTATGACTGTGCAAAAGTTTTTAAAAAATGGACAGACCTGCTATCTAAATAACTTTAAACAGGTTCCTCCAATAACATTAGGAACATTCAGGTGTTCAGCTGTACAGGACGTATTTACAGTACGTATATTCCGCCTGCAAAGCGTTCTTCTACAAAATGTTTCTGTGAAAGACATGACCTTTGCATGGTCTGTTGTGGTGACTTGTAAAATCTTTTATTGCCTTCAGATGAAAGCCACACATCCAGGCATTTAGTCTCGGATAGAGAAAGAGTAAGATGAGAAAAACAGGGACGCTTACTGTAGTGTGTGTCTCTTATCTTGTTTAACGTCGATGGTATCATTAAAATGTCAAGGTGAGGTTGCCTTATTCTACAACATGATTCTTGTTCTGTTTTTTACACAAAAACGCATAGGATTAAAACAGGGGGCACTAACTTTTACGCATGACTATGCATCTTTGAGCCTTCTTTCCACATTTCCTTTGTTCTGTGTTCTCTACTTTCCGAGCTCCCATTAGTTTAGCTCTTAATAGTTTTATCAATATTGACCATGTTATTTTTTTTAATACTGTCTCCCTGGGTGTACTCTCAAATTTATCAACAATCATCTATACAAGTATTTACAGTAAAGTATTGTAATGATGAGAAAGTTAATACTCTTTCTCAAGGACACATCCCTAGCAGTGTGGCAGTGCCTGGATAGGAACACTAACTTTTGGAACTGTACCTCAAAGCCTTAAACACTGAGCCACCACAGTTTGCTTAACAATATCTTCTGCTTAGTTTGCCCTGTGATGGACTGGCACCCTATCCAGAGCGTACTCCTCCTCGTGCCCTAAGTCTCCTGGGAGAGGCTCCAGTACCCCCGTGACCCTGTGTTTGTCCTGTATACAGGATAAAGCGGGGTAGATGATGAGTGAGTAAGTGAGTAATTTTGTTTTAGATGAATTTTGTTTGATGCAGTGGTGGCTCTGAGGTGGTCTGTTAAGGCTCTGAGTTACTTAACCCCCAGCTCTACCAAGTTGCCAGTGTTGGGCCCTTGAGCAAGGCCCCTTAACTCTGTCTGCTTCAGGAGCACTGTATAATGGCTAACCCTGCACTATGACCTCAGCCCAGTAACAGCCTGGGATATGCGAAGCATAAAGAATTTCACTGTGCAGTAATGTATACCCTTATGGAAAAAAATGGCAATATATTGTAAAAATATAATGCAATATATTAAATAAAACATTCCATATATACGTAGGAAACTATAGTGCTTATATTATTTACAGTGGGGCAAAAAAGTATTTGGTCAGCCACCAATTGTGTAAGTTCTCCCACTTAAAAAGATGAGAGAGGCCTGTAATTTTCATCATAGGTATACCTCAACTATGAGAGAC
>JAOVVB010000023.1:6494728-6511292 GCA_028570985.1 Heterobranchus longifilis | reverse complement strand
CTGAGGGTCACAAGCAGGCTGCTACCATCCCTGTCCTGGACCTGGCTCAGAGGCAGCATGGCTGGCTCCCTATTTCAGCAATGAACAAGGTAAAACAACATCGTGAGATTAAGAGAGAGAGAAAAAGGTTTGTGTAGTTATTTGAAAAATATTACACATGCTTCCATTCTTTTAAAAGCGTCAAGAAAGAAAAGTCACAATGGAATTTTAATAATAGAAATTATTATATAATAAGTTTTAAAAATATATATTTCTCATATTTTTCTCTGTTTATGCTGATAACATTCTAATAGCACGCTAATGATTCATTATAAAAACAATTTAAAATAATATTCAGAACCTTCAGAAAATTTTGAGAAGAAAACTTGCTGAGAATAAACAAGGTGCATATTATTATTATTAGTTGTTGTTCATTAATGCTTAAAGGTGCTTTAGGGAAGATTAGTCTTTTTATAACTGTTCTGTTTGACATCGGATGATTCCCGCCCAAGTGCATGAAGCTCCACCCACAGGATCAGCATCTTCAAGTAGTGTATCTTTAAAATGGAAAATGGTTGACAGAAGGCGCATCCAAACACAAACAAGGGCAAGGCCGTTTTCCGTACCTGTTTTTTTTTTTTTTTCCTTCTGCCATTTGCATTGAGATCATGGCTTAAAAATTCGTATTTTGTCATGTTTTGCATATATACCAGGTTTATTTGTAAAAAGAAGTAATAAACCTGATTATTAGATGATTGACATTAGGTTACATTCAGAGCTTAGATCAGTTGACAGTGTTTGTCCATTATACTCGGTGTTAGAGTTATTTTGCTGTCCTGTAGGGCTGGAGAAATCTAAACATGCTTCCAAGAACATGATGAGATTCTTAGCTGCTGAACCCGGTGCTGGCCCGGTTTCAGATATTGCAAAAGAAACGATTTATAAATTTTGCTCACCAATGACTTTATTACTGGTTGTTCATTCATTTGATGCACTGTGCTGATACCATATAATTGGCTGATTAGATAAATGCATTAATAGAGTGTGTATATTTATATACAGTACATGAATACATTATTTGTATTCCGTTCCTATCACCAGTGTTCAGCTGGGTACTTCTCTGTCCTGGCTGACGCCCAAACAGACAATTTTAGGAAACTCCCTCAGTCAGTCATCTGAATGTGGTATTTGTGAACTTTCCAGGTAGCCGAGGTCTTAGACGTCTCCCCAATGAGAGTGTACGAAGTAGCTACATTCTACACCATGTTCAACCGGCAACCAGTGGGGAAGTACCACGTCCAGGTGTGCACCACTACGCCCTGCATGCTGTGCGATTCGGACAGCATCCTGCAGGCCATCCAGAATAAACTGGGTAAGCAAAGAGGGCTTCATGTTGGTTAAACTCAATTGTAACGTCACAGATGTGTGTAGGAAGCCTCACAGAAAGAGGGAAGCATGTGATGGGTTGCATTGGCAAAAACAAATCACAGTAAACTGTTTAATTCATGTGTATAATTCTTTGTGAGCCACATTCAGAATCCTAAATCGGAGATATCTAGTGTTTGCAAACGAACACTTCATATAAACAAAAGTGTCAGCCAAAAAATAATTTATACGCACTTCGACATGAAAAATATATGCCTCTCTTTTAACGATCACATGATCGCATCAACGATGGTGCGACTACTTTAGAGGAAACATAATACTACACATTGCTGACATAATCCAATTCGAGGTTTGAAAAAAAGATTGTTTATATATCAAATTTATAAATAAATATATTTATTTATATTTAATCATATAAATATGAGATGGGAGTGATTGCTTTGCTGGATGATTGTTGTTATTATTAGTGCATTGGTGGCTCAGTGGTAGGTCTCTCGTCTGCCATGCGGAAGGCCCGGCTTCGGTTCGTTGCCCAAACCCCAGCCACTGGATGCAGTGCCGGTCCCAAGTCCGGATAAAATGGGAGGGTTTCGCCAACAAGGGCATAAAACCTGTATCAAGTTGTTGTGCGTACCCTCAACGGGAGCAGCCTGAGACTAACATTATTACAGCATTATGACAGCTGCCGCTCATTCAAAACGTTGCTGCCAGAATTCTGACTAGAACCAGAAAATCTGAGCACATCACACCAGTCCTCAGGTCCTTACATTGGCTTCCGGTAACATTTCGGGTAGAACCAAGGGTTCACACAAAACAAGGGGAGTCTGCTTTTAGCCATTATGCTTCCCGCAGTTGGAACCAGATTCCAGAAGAGATCGGATGTGCTAAAACATAAGTCACATTTAAATCTAGACTTAAAACTCATCTGTTTAGCCGTGCATTTATTGAATGAGCACTGTGCTACATCCGAACTGACTGCACTGTATTTTATGTTTCTTATATTTTTAACTGTTTTATTTTGATTCTAAATCAAATTTTACGTAGTTTTAAAAGCGCCACTACAAACTATTTTTAATTTAAATAAAATGTTAAATAATTGTAAAAGTTTTATTGCTATTATTTTCTGTCTTTTTATGATTATTTCCTTCTCTTTTGTAAAACACTTTGAATTACCATTGTGTATGAAATGTGCTATACAAATAAACTTGCCTTGCCATGTCATTATTTTTATTCAGAGTTGCCTGAATGGCTTTTATGCATATTGATCCTACATCCATAGCACAGCCCTTTTTTTTTTCCTAAACTCGCTGCATTACATATCATTTCTAGTAGCTGGACTAATTAGCTTGCACAGGTGACAGACAGTCTCATCAGGAACACGTGCAGGTATGCGGAACCACTGATGAAACAGGAAAGTTATGTAAAGGACAAGGCTGTCATAAACGGTAAATCTTCTAAGAGCAAGGCATGCAAGTCAGCGCTTAAGCACGTGAGGAGGAAATAACAAGGCTTGTCATACTCTGAATAACCTTTACGCACAACGTGAGGACAGAACGCTCAGAAATATATCAGATATATTTCATTCTACTGGAGAAAAATGTGTGGCGAAATTCCTAACGTGAAGCAGAGCGTTCAGAAAGGCCTCCACGTTAAGCTTGTGTTCAATTTAAGATGACTTTTACAAGTGTAGGTTTTTCATACTAGTCCAGGAGTACATGTAAATCGATACACACTGCTGATAAAAAGACATGCTTCATTACTGCATGTCTGCAGCCTGAGCAGTTTAATTCGATCTGCTCCTTACTTATGAACTCAATACCACTGCTTTCTGTGTCCTAGGCATCAAGGTTGGCGAGACCACAGCAGACGGGCTGTTCACGCTAATAGAGGTCGAATGTCTTGGTGCTTGTGTTAATGCCCCAATGGTCCAAATCAATGACCACTATTATGTAAGTACACCTGTTCAAGCCCTCAGTGTGCCACGGTGCTCAGAGCGCTGGCCAGGGTTTAATGTCAGTTCTTTCGGTAGTTAATAGAACTGACTTTTTTTTTTTTCTTCTTTCCTGATGTTAGTATATGGTACTGCTGTTTTTAAACATGCTCTTAAAACCTTCCCTTTGGTGTACAGAAATACAACTTATTTGAATAAGTGTTTAGAACATATGCAGGTTTAATTAAAGCAAGGGTGGCGATATAGCATTTAGCTGCATTGCTGTGATTTGGTCATTTGGCAGGTAATGCCAGACAGGCCGGTATAATCAGTACAACTGCATGACTGCGAGTACGATATTGCTTTTAACTAAATAAATAAATAATATCGGAGGCCTGATATTTCAGACATAATTTAGCCAAACATTGTTGTTTATTTTTGCTCTGTTGGCGGAAACAGATCACACAAAAAAAGCCACAGATGGATAGAGCTTTGCGTGCTGCCATGCCAACACAGACACTCGCTGACAGCCAGTTAGTTTGCTTGTTGAGCCCACACTGGTTTGTACATTTCTGTTAATGGTGCTTCGGTTCTTCTTACTCATCTTCATCTGACAAGCTTTTGTATTTCAAGGTGGCTCATGTTGCATGTTGTCACTAATGCTCCCATAGTAATGGTTTCTGTGCAACAACCTGAGGTGAACTGATGACAAGTGCAGTGACCCAGTCCAGAAAACAAACCCGGTCAGTTTATACTCATGAAACGCCATTTGTCCGTTCACCTGTTGTGTGACTTTTAGTAGATAACGGAGTCAGTAACGAATGCACAAAAAACGCATCCTTAAATACACCATGTGTTAAAATCAAAAGGCTCTTCACTTAAAGTCGGTTCATAAAATGGCGAGTTAGTGATGAAACAAAACAAACAAACAAAAAAACAAAAAAAAAAAATATATATATATATACACACACAAAATAAAGTCAAATATATTTATTAAACCTGTTTATTTGTGGTAAAAGGGTATTAGTTATAAAACAAATGACACATCTAATATAACAATCTCAGAATCAATTTGGTGTTGATTAAATATTTCAACCTATAAGCTATTTTCCATCCTGTTAATAGGACAATTCAGTCTACTGTTAAAGGTATAACTTAAATTTAATTCAGGAATACAGTGTAAACATGTTAATACTTCCAATTTTAAGGATTATATCAGTAAATGTACACAATTAATGTTTTTTTTTTTCATGTATGTCTTGTTATTAATAAATAAATAAATAAATAAATAAATAAATAAATATATATATATACACACACGGATCTTTGTGCGCAACTGAAAGACTTTCAGAAATAGTTCAGGGTAAACCCCTTACCAGCTCAACATTATGTATGCAAGGCTTAACATTAACATTAGTACCATTATGATGTGATTTGTTAGACTGGGAAGCTATAAATATAACATGTAGTCACAGACCTCGGGGCATCTAACCTCAAGTACTTCATTTTATCGTCTTTAGCCAAGATTCCATCCAAGTACTTTTTTCTAAAAGACTGAAATCTAAAAAATGTCATCTAATTTACTAGGAATCTAAATAAATTTATATACAAACACACACTTTAAATTTAACAGACAAATCTCTGTTGATGCGTAAAATGTCACGGGAAACAGTAGTGGAAACATTTTTGACAGAAGAATCACTGCCGTTATGCATAAATCGTGTCATGTGACAGTCCCACAACAAACCAGTAAAACACCAGCAGGAAAAGTAGGGCATCTCTGTCATGCTGAAAACCTTCTGCTTCTCCATGTGAGTACATGCCTCCTTCACTCTCTAACAGCTGTTCTCTCAGAGAGATACTGCTTCTAATGAGAAAAAATGTCCAAACTTAACCTGTCGTTCTTTCGTTAAATTATAAAAAGATGGCATCTTTATTTGAAAGCATTTTTTTCTCCCCAAGTGTCAGTTTTATCAGGTGAAGAAAAGACTGCAGGGAGTCATTGATGAAAGTGTTGTGCTTTGTTTTTAAGTCGCAAAGCCAAAATTTATGCAGAAACCGCAGTGACATCTTTGAGTAAAGCAGTTTAATTTAAAAATGTCCACGTAATACGAACTAAGAAACAAACACACAACCTTGCAAAAGTTTTCAATGCATTTTTATTTTAACAATACTGTAGCTTTATTCAGCATTTGTATAAACACCTTATTAAAAAATGCTTGTTGGATGTTTGAAGGAATGACATAAGTTTGGCTCTGATTTAAAAGTGATTTTACTAGCTAACCTCAAAAAGTAATGATTAAAAAAAAATGTTAGGGTAAATCCCATTCAGCCACTGAGTACATAAAACAAAGGTGATGATGCAGTTAAATTGAGTATTACATGGGTGAATGGACAGTCACTTGCTGGGACTAAAATTTGGTCAACAGATTCCACTCATGGTTAATTATCAACCCTGTGCCCTGGTTGTTGGACGTTGTCTTGTGGCTACGGTGTAACACGGTCAGAGAGGAAGGGCTCGATTAACCACAGTTGGACTTGAGAAATATTTTCTCTGAAGGATTTCTGCAGCTGTAGGTTCTGGGGTTTTAAGGCACAACCCTGTGGTGGTGATTAAAAATCGGTTAGTTATTGATATTTATTTCTTTACTTACTTACTTACATTCCACTATTAGCAAATTTGTAGAATTATTACAATTTACAATTAATAGCCGATTTTACAAGGTTTAGTCCAAACATCACTAATTCTAAAGTTCAGGAATAAAAAAAACTTTATCGTTTAATAAACATCTGTAATGTTACTTTATAGCTTTAAATAATGGGCTTTATATTCAGTTTGTTGGATTACACTCATAAAATAAATTTTTGCTAAGTAAAATGTGTTTATTGTTGTTTTATTGTTAAACGTCATCCAGTTTTAAGAACCGCGGCCATAGCCTACATCACACTACATATACATATACAACACTGACTGACTAGAATTATTCTGTATGAACAAGATTAGAGAAACAAACTCGTCCTTCATCTGGTGATTATCTGTGCAGGTTGTGACTTTGTTAAAAATCAAAAGAGTTGAGCAACAGCAGCTTATGTTACACATTTAAAAAAAATTTTTTTTTTTTTTAAGTCTAATGTTAAAGTTTTCATAAGGACACTTGTTAATTATGTGGTAAAAGACTTGTTGTAGCTAGTGTTTGGTGAATACGTGATCACGAGTCATATTCTGTAGTGCTTCGCATTCGAGGGTCACACTTTCTGGAAAATTTTTTTTTTATGGGAATTTACCTGCAAAGTGGTCATTCCAAGTAACCAGGAAACAGAGGGTGACTCATTAAAACTCACCAAAGTCCACCAATAAGTTCTCAGCTTCTTAAGAAATATGCCTAATGTGAGCGGAACTTGAGTGTACAGAAATTATAAGTGCTTTCTTTTTCTCTTTTCTTCAGGAGGATCTGAAGCCTTCTGATATAGAGTACATCATTGATGAACTAAAGGCCGGGAGAGTCCCTCCACCTGGGCCAAGGTATGAAGGCCTTTCTGGGTGTTATTTCTGAGTAATAACCATAAAAAATTGTTACTTTTGATTTGTGTAATACTATGAGTAAATGAGTACAGGTTTAGCCGTGTGATGCAGCTGAACATTTTGCAGAGTTGCTGTTACCACTCCGAGGTTGATCGTTTTCCAACAACAGTTAATCCCTCACCAGCCTTTCTTTTGTCTCTATAAAGATAATTTAAAGATAAATCTATTCAAATAATTAAAAGGAAAAGCTTCTAATATTGACTAGAAGTGGGGGAAAATTAAAGTCCTTCTTCCTGATGACTTTCCTGTAAGAACACATCCTGACCTTTAAAGCACTGGTACCGGAGTCTCCTTCCTTAAGTGTTGCATACTGTGTTCAGCTCCTTGAAGAAAACCTCAACACTATAACAATGTTTCGCTTTCTTAAATCATATAATTATTCAGTGTTACTGACACATAGAGTATATATATGGGCGGGCCATTCAAGTATGACGGTCGCACATGATCCGCAGAGAAACACAGTGAACGGGCTCTTTAAAAAAAAAAAAAAAAAAAAAACGCAGGAAGATTAACCCGTAACTCAAGCGGCACGGATACGTGCTGCAACACAGCACTGGTCAATGGTTAATAAAATTTTTTTTATTAATAAATAAAAAAAAGAAAAACGCGCTTATACAGACTTAAGTGTATGGCGTCGTAAAAATATAGAACTCACAATATGCGCATATTATTATTATACTGTATATGTTTTATC
This sequence comes from Heterobranchus longifilis, assembly GCA_028570985.1. Taxonomy (NCBI): domain Eukaryota; kingdom Metazoa; phylum Chordata; class Actinopteri; order Siluriformes; family Clariidae; genus Heterobranchus; species Heterobranchus longifilis. The sequence goes on along the minus strand of JAOVVB010000023.1, from coordinate 6,503,720 downwards.
ATTTAATAATTACTTAAATATTTTTTTATAAATATTATATATAAAAATATAGTTTTTAAATCTCTAATGCACTTATCTATGTTACACAGGTATGCTCATGGTCCGCTTTATTAGGAACACCTGTACATATCATTTATGGAGTTATTTAATCATCCAACCATGTGGCAGCTGCACACACTGCAAAAGGTCATGCAGATACAGGTCAAAAAATTCAGTTAATGTTCACATCACGTCCGCACAAAGAAAACTTATCATCTCTGTAACTTTGATCAATGCAAGGCTGTTGGTAACAGAAGAGCTGGTTTGAGTATTTCAGTTGCTGCTGATCTCCTTGGGGTTTTCCCCACGCGCGCGCGCACACACACACACACACACACACAAACACCAGTCTCTAGTGACTCTGTGTCATTCTTTACACAGAATGATACAAAAAAAAAAAAACATAGAATGAGTGTCAGTTCTGTGGGTGGAAACACCTTGTTCAGAGGAGAATGGTCAGATTATTCTGAGCTACCAGTAAGGATACAGTAACTCATAAGCAGTCATTGCTACTCTAGAAAGAGTTGTGTATAAAAATCCCAGCAGCTCAGCAGTTTCTGAAAAAGTCAAACAGCTTATCTGGTACCCATAACCATGCCACAGTTAAAAGTCACAGGTCACATTTTTGAAAAATAAAAAATTAGCTGAAGAGTTTGGCCTCTAACTGCATGATTTTTGCTCAACCGCACGAACATACAGGTGTTCCTAATAAATTGGCTGATTTGTATATCTGCTATTCATTGATATCCGGTTGCCTGATATTATTAACCTGTATATCTAACTCAATTATATGATAAATGCATCTACACAAAGGGTCATCTGATTTAGCAACTTCAAACTCGAGAGCACTGATGAATTATTGATGTTTGTGTGACATTTTGCAGGAGCGGCCGTTTCTCGTGCGAGCCTGCCGGAGGACTGACCTCTCTGACCGGACCTCCTCCTGGACCCGGCTTTGGAGTCAGGCCTGACTTATAACTCCAGTACAGGGTCATCAAACGTAATCCGAGTTATTATAATCTTATAATTCAAACATCATTGTAAGTGTAAATAAAAATGTTGTTCATTGTACAGAGTAGTGGTGTGGTTGTTTTTAAATGGTCCATTGTCTATTTATTGAAACAAGACTAAATATTATATAGAGAACTTTATATAATGCAATATATACTAGGACTGAGTCTGATTTCTATTCAAGGTCAAAGGTCTAGTGATTAGCAAATATCTTTTATTAAACTTGCTTATACCTTGCATGCAACGAACATTCACGTATAAGGCAGTCTGAGGTAAAACACATTCAAACCTAGTGGGGGGAAAAATGTGACTTATACCGAAGCAACTCTTTAAAGCAGACTTGCACTAAACTTTAAAGCAACTTCCACTATATGGACAAACGTATTTGGCCAAACCTGCAATAACATTGTATCCAAATACATATACTTCAGTATGAAGTTTGTCACCCTTTTTTCCAGCTATAACAGCTTGCAGTCTTTTTGGAAGGCTGTCCACAAGATTTTAGAGTGTGAATTCGTGTCCATTCATTAGAGCATTTATGAGGTCAGGCACTGATGTTGGACAAGAAGGCCTGGCTCGCAATCTCCATTCCAGTTCATCCCAAAGGTGCTCGATGGGTTTGTGGTCAGGGCTCTGTGCAGGCCAGTCAAGTTCTTCCACACCAAACTCATCAAACCATGTCTTTATAGTTCTTACTTTGTGCACTGGGGCTGGTCATATTGGAATAGAAAAGGACCATCCCCAAACTGTTGCTGCAAATTAGGAAGCATGGCATTGATCAAGATGTCTTGGGATGCTCAAACATTATGATTGCACTTCACTAAGGATAAGGGGCCTGACTGAATCACCTGAATTCAATAATTATCAGGCTTGACCAAATACTTTTGTCCGTAAAATGCGTTCAAGTTCATGCAAAAGACTGTTTGCCTACAAATTGAACATAAACAGCTCCAACTGTCAACATTACAAAGTTTACAGACGTTTTAGAAAAAAAGAATGAACTACAATAGAAAAATCTTTCCTGCCTGATTTTCATGCTGAACCACTAAATAAGCAAAGAGTATTTTAATGTCTGAATAAACCGACCTTAAAGGCCAACACAATAAGACTCTGCAATATTAAAATGATTTAGAAGTAAAAGTTGTATGATGCCCTGAGGGGCCGTTCACGTGTCACGTCTAAAAATACGCGAAAAACGTCAGCCGCGTCGAAAATTTTACTTTTTTTCCTGCTTCCAACGAACCTGCTTTTTCGTCACGTCTGCCGTGGTGTTTCCCATCACCTTCAAGCGTGAAGAAAATGCGGAGAATTTCACCACATGATCCAGGAAGAGTGAAGCTGATTGGTTGAGGCTTTCTGAAAAGAGCGCACGGGAAACGCGCGAGCGTCGCGTCGCGCTCTATCGTGAGCGCGCTTGTCGCGCGTCTCTCCATTTAAAATTATAAAACAGCACGCGACGCGTTAACGGACCCAACGCCATTTAAATACAGTAAGAAATTGCAGTCTGGTTTCTGTTACCTGCCAAAAGGTTGGCGCAAAAAGGTGTGGTCGCAAGACACAGGGGACACAGACCTTTTCTTTCCATATTTTGATCGCGACGGGGGACGTGTGATGTACACTGATATAAGTCGTACCTTTCCGTGAACGTGAAAGCCCCGTTATCCGTTAGCTAACTCGCTAAATCTGGCCTTGGAGCCCGATAGCCGACAATTGAACTCTGTGACATAACACACCAAACACTTTCCGGCTGTCAATGTTACCATGACAACGATGTGAAAACTATTACGTTTATAGCCTTAATCACGGGTCAGGATCACCGGAACCGATCTCCACATACACTACAAAACTAACAGGCAACTAACTGGTGAGTACAACACGTGTTTATATCAAGGTAGGACACATTCACTTCATCTCATTGTATAATTGTACACATTGCAAATCTGAGATGGGAGTCCAGAATATGAGAAGCCCTGGTACATGATATAATACATTTTCATGAATATAAATTATTTCTATGATATTCAGCAGTGTTGCGGTATTTGTGAAGGTTTAGATGAAAACCTACTAATCCTGTGGACTTTATAGATTATTATTATCTCTGTGGCAAAAAATATCATCAGTATTACCAATGTAAAGCATAGTTTCACTTTTCTTTTGACTGGAGATGGCTTGCACCCAAACTTTTAATGTCTTAAAAAATAATCAGTCAACATCCAAATCTGTATTGTACAAAAAATAAATAAACATATTTAAAAGTCCCAGGAAATATTATTCCTGTAACAAAAAAATGTCACTGTGTATTTGAGATTAAACTGCCAGAGATTCAGGGCATTTTTCTGTAGATATTCAGTACCTGGACTATTTAATTTCATATCCATTCACACTGGATCTGATGCGTTTGGTGCTGGATAAGTCAAATGCAGTCCTTGAAACTGAAACCGTGAGACTTTTTTGCCTGCCCAAATTTCCAGACTTTCACTCTCAGATTTTCTCTAATGTTCCTACTTTAAACAGATTCATAAATATACATATTAGGGAGGCTGTGTTATGGGTAAGAACAGCATAATTACACCTGAAATGTCGAGTCTACGAGGTGTCTCAAAAATCTGTATGTTGTCCCTATTTTTATTTCTGACTCAAGATTACTTCTAATCTTATAACAGAGGATCGGATACAACCAGACCTAACACCAGTTGACTTTTATCTTAAGGTCGTCTGAAGTAAGCAGTCTATTAGTGTTGACCCAGAACAGCGGTCGCATTGAAGGAGAGAACACGTACAGAAATGTTCTTGTATTCAGCAGATACACATGAAATCAGAGGCTTCCAATTTAAGCATTTGCTATAGAGTAAAAAAAATTAATACACTTCAGGAAAAGAAAAACTTGTATAAATAGTTTACTACTAAATGTATTTTTTAATATATGTATATATATATATGACATTATAAAATGTTATTATTAATATTAAATTAATATAAAATACATAATACTATTTTTCTTTTCCTGAAGTGTGTAAACATTTTTTCCCAACTCTGTATATTTATAGCTTTTTTTTGCCTTGTGCAATTCCTGTTGCCTATGTACTTTGACAATATATCCATTTTTTCAGTGCCCATTTCAGTGATTTTGCTGATCTTTAAATGAATTTCAGACCTTTCGAGATCTGCTTGAGGAATGTGTGCACAATGTTGATGGCAGAAATCCAGATCAAATCAAACTGATCAGCCTTAAAGCACCTGGCACGCCTTGGAATCTGACAGTGGAGTCAGTTAAAAGATGACAGCTCTGTTGGAAAGCTTGTGGGTTTATTTTTACAGACGGGGTTTTCACATCACCCGGGTTATTTTGCGACATACACTAATGATGAAATGTCTTTCCTTGCAAGTTGGTAGCAGATCAGTTGTAAAAGGCTTTGGACTACTGACTAGAAGGTCCCAGGTTCAAACCCCGGCACCACCAAGTTGCTCCTGCGGGGCCCTTTCAATTGTTCAGATGTATAATAAGATAAAATGTAAGTCGCTCTGGATAAGGGCGTCTGCCAAATGCCGTAAATGTAAATCGTGTCCCAGACTCATAACACACACCTCTTGCAAAGCAAATCATGTAAAACCAGGCCACCCACCCCAATCCACTACATGCCTTCACGCTGCAAACCAGTGCCTGCATTACGGTGTAATAAAGCAGTTATTCTGTGTCTGTCAGCTCGCGCGTTCACTCAGCCGTGCTCCTGTTTGTCGATGTGTCTAGCCAGCGCCCTTCCCCCCACGCGCACATTTCTCCCTCGCGATTTGAGCCTGTTCTGCAACATAATGGCGGCCACTGCGCCTGCGCGAACATTTCTCCATCATGCAAATACCACTGCGCCACACACACACACACGACTGAGCTTTCAAAACTCGACATACACAACACCCATACACGTTAACATACTTCTATTACTACCTTATCGTATTCGTATTAAAGAAAATTGAAATGTATATTTACTCCAGTCTGCAGTTAAAGCGCATCCCGCGGACGTTTCGAGAACGTGTAGCTGCAGCTCGCGCCGAGCGGAAAAAGAGGATGACGTCACGCGCTCGCGCGTCACCTCGCCCTCTTTAATTTTCCCCCCTCTGAACGCGTTCACGACGCGGAATTTCAATAATTCGAAGAAAACGACAAACCAAACGTGCAGACAAACACACACCTGCAGCAGCGTTTTAGTGCGAGAAGTTCAAAATGGAGGCGGCCAGGCTGTTACTATGAGGCATGTCCTGCCCCAGCTGAGCGCGCACGCAGACCTTTTTGAGCTCTTGCACGCAGTGCTCGCGCTAGCGGTCACGTGGCCCGGGCTCGTGCCAATGAGCGCGAGGTTCGCCGTGTTTTTGCTCGGCTTTTCTTAGCGATGTTTTCAAACCGAGCCGTGAGCTGGAGAGAAACGTCACACAGTCGCAGGCTCATGAGCGCTTTTCAGCGTTTTATTCAACTAAAAGGTTTCTCGTGAAACAACAAATAAACGAGCAAACAAACACAACGCTATTTCCTCGCGCCGAGCTGAAGCGGAACCCGAAAAAGGCGTCGCTTTTAAGGTAAGCAGGAAAAGTCTTCCTTTGATAATGGCTAACGTGGCTAGCGTGCTAGCATGGAGGCGTTACGGGGTGTTTGTGTAGCGTTAGCTCTGACATGTGTGTGGCGGATAGGACGTCGTTGCTTGGACATTAGGCACCACCGGGTAGGTCGGTGTTCGCGTTTAAACAGGAGGTGCTTTCTTTATTCAGCACACAGACGTTAGAGTTAGCATTCCCTCCCTCTCCCGCTCTCTCTCTCTGTCTGTGTTTGAGCTGCAGCGACGGAAAAGTGGCAGTGACACTACAGGCTCGCTGTGCTCTCTCGCTCTCCCTCTCTCTCAGGACTTGGAGGGGATGAGGAGCGCTGCTGTTAGCACGGCTAGCACAACTAGCATAGAGGGAGAAGTGCTGAGGCGCTGTCGCGAGCGCTCCTGAGCGCTTTTGTCTGCGGTTGGAAGGGGTGGCGCAGTCTGCAACACCACCAGCTCTCAATCTAAACACTTCACTGTTCTGCTAAACGTGCAATCCAACTCTCAACGCCGTTTTGCTTTTCCTTTCACTCCTTTACACATAGAGGTAAAATAAACACGAGCTCGCGCGTGCGTATGCGTATTTATAACACATGTATGATTGCGTTATAGCTGTAGTGGTTGTATCTGCGCCACGCGACTGCATTGACAAACCCAGGCGCTTGTGTTTTTTGTGTATGTGTGTGTGTTACCACAGAGCTGGATTTTCGTGAGCGTCATTCGTGCAAGATGCCTTTTGTCTAAAGGACGTGGCTTTCATCGAGAAGGCGTCTTTCTTTCTCTTTCCTTATCCCTGTTCCCACGTTCTTCATTTCCTTATCCGTGTATTTTGTCAACAAGGCAAACTCCCTTTCTACTACGCTGTTTACTAGCCCTGCTGTTACACCATGAGACATGACCACTACCACAACAACACCACACCAGCTCTAATAAATATTAGGTCTTATAATTATTATAATACCTGCTGTATTGTAGGCAATGTACAAAAAATACTCACAAACTAACGTAATATTTTATTACTGTTATTGTTGTTATTATTGAGTAAACATTTTATCATTATCTTATATTATATCTTATAATTATTATTATTTTATCATATCATTATCGTTTAGCATTATCTGATTTTAAATCAGTACTTGAAAATTATTTATTCAAAACCTTAGATAGGTTAACTGAGGGCAAATACACACGTACAGCTTGGACGACCTCAGTAGCCAGGGGTACTATTGATGCCTGAATTTATTTATTTAGTTTATTTATTTATTTATTTATTTATTCATTCACTGTAACAAATCTAACCTATACAGTAATCAGGGCTTGGGGATGTGGAGGAATAATCTCCACAGGACCATTGATTTATAGCTTGTCTTATTACAGTGGAAATGACTGTAAGGAGATGACGTTCTAGAATATTTGTCCTCTTTTTTAGTGTTGAATAATTATTTTCATTAAAATGATCACTGAATTATAATCTCAGTGTAATGTACATTTAATGCAACACTTCTGTTTTACTCATAGTTTCACAGTTTATCTCTAAGATGTATGTGATTTACAGCAATTTGTCCTGGCAAGTAGCTGTAACCATATGCAGCATGTTTATATAAAATAATAGGCTGTACACACATTTGTATGATTATACCAAAATACAAGTGCAGTGAGATAGATAGATAATATAAATGAATTTTCAAGCAGTTCAGCAAAACATTTTAGTATAGCTTTTATATATTGTTTTTTAATTGCATTATATGGTATATACATTTAGTAAATAAAATACTCACACAAGTATAATTCTGTAGCATTCCAATAGTGTTTTAATTTTATTTAGGATAGTTGACAGTTTTCTAATTTATTTACACAAAAAATAACAAACTAATTATTGTTTATAAATTAATATACACATGCCAAACACTCTTATTTATCACTGTACAACATGACATGGGAATGTCACACTTCAGCGCAGTACCATACGGCATGTGATGAAATTAAAAACCCCCATCTACCTTTGTCTACAATTCAGAACGCTGCTAATAGATGATCATAGTACAGTAACATAAAGTAAGAAGATTTTACTCTGTTACATGACACATAGCACTGTATTATTATTATTATTATTATTATTTATAATAATAATAATAACAAAAATAATAATAATGATAATTTATATTTTTTGCAATGGGTGTATGTGTGTCTCCTCAATTAGTAAAACTGATTGACCTAATATCGTGACCATGTTAATATTTCAGCTTTGACTGTTTGTGTGTTTTGGACAAAGATCTTTCTCTTGGGCTTTATTCTGGAGCATAAATCAAATCTCTACACCCACTCGAACAGTCCTGCACTCACACACTCACAAAATGACATATTAGGGATTATCCGAAGCTCCCGCTTTTCCACCGGGCCGTCGGCCAACAGGAGCTCGCGGTCGCTCATTTTTCCATTGACCCCCTTTTTTAGGCGTTTAGCCACATGCACAAGGTCTCGGATGAGAATTTGGTCCAGTTTCAGCAGGACGTATTCAAGATGGAAATGTAGATGTCTTTCTGTGTGCTCTAAACTTGTTTGTCTACATAAACAAACCATGAATGATGATTAGCATTTTGCTAAATCTCGGCCCAGCATTATTTAAACAAAGGATAATTGACATAGCAAGGGAAAATAATTTGATGATGAATTATGCCTAAAATCACGCTATTATTATTATTATTATTATTAATAATAATATTATTACTGAGTATATGTTGCAGTATAACTTTACATGCTGTTTTCATTAACGCCTATCTGATTTTCTTGTTCTAGCTCTGGTGTAAAACAGAATTAGTAGCATGAGGTTTTTTTTTTTTCTTATTGCTTCTGTGTATCTTGTCTAAGTCTGCACAATTAATCAGATGTAAATCATGTTCAGGGGTTTTGCTCTCCACAAGTAATCAAACATAATCCCATGTGATTCTGGAAAACAGAAACTAATGATCAATAGGACGTTGCAGATCAGGCATATGATATAGTGGGATTATCTCTATGTTTAAGGATATGTAGTAATGTGATCAAGGATCAATTTTATTTTGATTAAGATTAATCGATCTGAGGATTTCCTAAATCTGCAGATTATACATAATCAGTATTCACGATTTTTATTTATTTGTGAAATAATAGGTAAGGTGAATATTTAAAAATTGTTTTCTGACTCTGAAAACATGCGCTGAAAGGACAAATAGCTAAGAAATCGAGTTTGATTTGTCTTTATGACATTTTATGAACCGGTGTCTTTGAAGAGTTTTGTTAATCATTTTTAGGCTTATCTTTTTACTGCAGCGGTTTTAACTCCAGACCTAGGGACTTCCTGTCCTGCACAGTTTAAAGTTTTCTTT
>JAOVVB010000023.1:6476575-6487206 GCA_028570985.1 Heterobranchus longifilis | reverse complement strand
TTTTTAAAGGTAAAGTGCAGGTTAATTTGTTTTATTTTTACTTAATATTTTGTGTTAATTATTTTTATGTATTTATTATTTCTTATGGGAAATTCAATTTGGTTTACAAGTGTTTTGGAATACGAGCCCACTTCTTGAACGAATTATACTCGTAATGCAAGGTTCCACTGTATATTCCAAATTAAAAACTGACCAATTAATACATTTAATCCAATCAACTGGCTAAAGATGGAGTAAATCACTTAATCAATTAGATCACACAGGTTTAATTGTTATAGGCATCGATGTCCCTGTTCTGATTTTTTTTTTCTTATCGTGATTTGCCATCAATAAAGCTCGCAATTGCCACTAGTTAAACGCTCCAAATATTTACATTTTAGGTGAAAAAATTACCTAAAATTTAATTCTATCCATTGTTTCACTGCTGTAACATTTATGTACAGGAAATCTAAAACAGTTTGTAGGTGATAACAGTCATCATGTTTCTTTTCTGCCAAGTTTGTACTCGTTTCTACTGGCTTGGCGAACCCAGACTCTAGAGAGCATAAAGGGATTTTGGTCTCATGTGACGTAGAGCCATATTGTACGCATCTGAAGGCTTTTTCTTTTCAAACAGGAAATCCTCTGAGCTGAATTTGTCCCACACAGCCGTTTTGGCTGCTGAGTAGCGTAGTTGCTTATTTCCCCCACCTCCTCTCCCTCCACTCTCCACTATGAGAGAATGACTCAGCTCTTCTACTCCTTTTCGCGTAGCTTTGTATAGAAATATGGAGAGCAAGTTTTTTCTTTTCTTTCTTTCTTTCCCCCTGTGCTGTGAGTTAGCAGTGTGTCGTCAGCGTTTCCTTAGATCTCACTACACCACCGCCTTCTGCAATTCAGTTCACGTATAACATGTGATACTATGTCACATATGTAGGGCTTTAATAACTAAAAAAAAAAAAATGGGTACAAAAAACTGGCCTTATCGATTAGCTGGATTATATCGTGAGGCACGTTATGGAAATTGGACTGGAAGTGATGGAGCACATTCTTTGGCCTCATGACAACTTGTGTTTTCGTGTGTGTTATATTTCAGTTTGTAACTGAAAGCACAGGGTCCCTGAGTTGAAGCAGCCTTGTTAACCTCTGTGTATTCTTTCAAGCTTTTCTAGCTGCGTTGCACATTTCTGGTCACACTCGTCTATCTTTTCTGCCCCATCAGCTTTTGATCAACCTGCTTTCTAATAGCTAGTCTATGAGATGAACGTGTTCTCACTAGCATGTGCGTTATGTATAGTGTTGGACAGCAAGGGTTGAAGCTTTTCTCACCAATTAGCCTACAAGTAGATGAACTATTTTGAAATCATTTTATACTATACACTATTTTATATACAGGGTGGCCCAAATGTATTTTCCTTAAATGTGTTTTGATTTTTTTTTTTTTTCTTGAACCCAAGATGGCTCTGACGCTAATAATAGAAGATTAATTAAAACTCCTTCTCAGACAGCACTCTTCACATGGACAAGTTGCTGCTAAATTTTACACAATTTGCTTGTTTGTCAAGACTTTTCGGTTGAACCTGTATACCCTTATATTGTGTGTTAAGTCATCGTGTCTCCACTCTGCATTCAGTTCACATTAAATTCAGTCCCAAAAAGAGTCAGTTGGCGTTAAAAGCTGTGAATCTAGTCTTGAAACATTTGGAGTGAATTTCACATATGCTGTAGTGACTCACCGCACATGGACACATGGCAAGCAAAGTGAATTATGGTGTATTAGTTGGCAAGATATTTACAACAGTGAGTCAGAAATTATCTGCACTCTGGCTGTAGAATTTATTTTCAGCAACTTTTAGAAAAGACAAATTAGTTTTTTTGCGACACAATCTCTATTTTTCAATACACTTTATCTCTCTGTCAACAAGCTTTCATATCCCCTTATTAAAAATGTTTTAGGCTAAGCTGCGAGCCACACTGTCTTCACTACTTCATAAGAAGTGAATCTTCGTCCTCGTAGAGCTGTTTTCAGGGAATCAAACAGGTGAACGTGCGATTGAGCAAGATCAGGACTATAGTGAGGATGCTTTAACACCTCAAAACATGATTTTTTGCAAAGTGTCGACAGTGTGGGCAGAAGTGTATGGACGTGCATCGACACGCAAGATCACAACACCCTTCGATATCGGTCCTCTGCTTTTAATCCCAAGTTAAGGCTTCAGCTCTTCAACAAGCGCCTCACTGTTACGAGCACTGTTGATTGTTGAACCTTTTTCTTGATAAAGTTTCAATACCAGCCCTTAAGAATTATAGAAAACTATAAGCATCAATTTTCCAGCTAATAGTTGACTTTTTAACTTTTTCTCCATCTGAGATTGAGAATGTTTCTGTTCCATCCTCTGCAGTTTACTCTCGGGCTCGTAGTGAAGAATCCACATCTCATAACCAGTAATGATTCTCTTTAAGAAACTTTTGCCTTCCTTAGAGTATCGGTCCACATTTTGTTTGCAGATATCCAAACACTTCTGTTTATGCTGTTCCATGAGTTGTTTCGGCACCAGGTACACCGTCAGACCACAAAAAGAACCTGAATCACTGCATCCTGCTCTTCTTTTGTGCAAGTCACAAGTGCATCCATTTTTGCTCGCACCGCAGTTACAAATAAACTGTAACACGTTCACACCTGCGCTGCAGTGACAGGGGAGACAGTAGGCTTGAACGGAAAGCGCTGACAGAAATTTTAATATAACCGGAGTGCGGATAAGAGAAAATCTAAGTCAGTCTGGATAAGGGCATCTGCTGAATGACATAAATGTAAAAGTCAAGTGTAAAATCAAGTGTAAAACATATAGAAGACTTTCCTTTAGAAAATAATGTAAATGCAGATAATCCGTTCCAGCCACCCAAAAATATTACTAACTTTAATTAATTATTTATTTAACTTTATTAACTTTAAATTTATTTAAATTATTAATTAATTATTTAACTTTAACATTTCTAACTTTACTATAATATTTGAGGTGATTATTTATCACCTCAAAAGTAAAAAAAAAAATACTTAATTTACTCAGAAACTCTACTTCAGTTTCTGACTATGTTTATATTAGCTGTAATAAACTGCAGCCTTTTTACGAGTAGATAATTGCACAGATTCATATTGTGATTTTTATGTGACTAATTGTGCAGCACTACTGCTAACCCTATTTAACTGAAAGTATTAATAAGTTCATAATGTGCATTAATACAGACTGGAAAATATGTGAATTCTTGAATCCCTGTTTGTGAAGGTTTTATGTATGTGTAGTCTGAAAATGTCTCATGATGAAGCACCATGTTTGTGTCCTGAACCAAAATGGCCAACATTTTAATTACAAGTTGTGGTGTTATTTAAGTCATTTTCGAGCATTTACAAAAAGCATATTTATTCTTAGAGTCTTAGAAGAAACATGGTTGATACAAAGCTGAGGAACACAGTAACAAACAGTAACAGATTCTGCAAAAAGGAGACTTAAACACTCTTTTAATTAAAGCCGAGTTCACATATGATAATAGTTTGAAAGAACAAGTAAGGGTGCACCAATCGATCGGTTGTCTCTCAGCTGACTGATCACATAAACCAAGACCATTGTGATGAAGCAAAATACAGTCAACATGCTGTTGCCGGTCTGGGAATATTATCAAGTCTCTTTAAAAGACCTCAGACTTGCAATATGCAAATGCGTTCTTTTTTTAAAAGCAAAACCATGTAGGGAACGTCTGCCAAAAGCTTTAATACAACTAACCCTGTCCGCCAGTTAAGAATGACGCACCATGAATGAAGCATGAGAACTTATCCGCAAAGGCAGCAGTTAAATCTTTTAAGTTGACCCTCACCCAGCCACCTATAGCAGACATGCTCAAAACGCTCGAGCCTTTCTCTGCAGAGTGTAAAAAGACTAAAACCATTGTCACAAAATTATAATAATGAAGAGAGATCCCCAGCTCTGGCCGAGGCAGCCCGGGTTTACCTTACCTCTACTCTCTACCTCAAAAGTGAGCGACTATTCAGCAGGGCTACACACATTCTGGATGATAAGAGGTATAGATATTTTCTATACAATACTATTATTTATACTATTTTCTATACTATTTCCTCTTTAGTCAAGCATAGGCTACATGCTTGGTTTTGTTTATAATCTACATGAAATTATTGGAGCATGGAATATGCTGCTTTCTAACAAATAGAAGTTTTAAATTTATTAATTTAGAATAACAGTAAACTGTTTTAGAATAGCAATAAACAAACAAACACATACTACACAATCAACAGAACACTTTAAATAAATGGCAGATCCTAATAATCCACACACACACTGTGATCCAAACAAGCTAATGTCTTTAGTGAATTGAGAGTGGGGGGAATCTGGAGACAATTGGACCTGTTAGTCTGCCGGGTGACTGTAAATATCTGTGATGAAGCTGTGAGGCAGCACTAATGAGATGTATTATATTTGCACAAGATGACTCGAATGTTCGGCTCTGACCCTGGTTCTCATCACATTAGAGTAGCAGCGCTTGTGCGAGATAAGATTCCTTACTTCACAGTATTACTCATTCCATCGTATCCGAATCAGGTCTTTAATTCATCTTTTCAGGTTCTTCATTTGAGTTACTACGAACACATAATCCGTAGGTCAGTGTGGCATATTAAGTATGCCATTCTTGATTGAAGTGTGTCTGAACAGAAAGCATAACAGGCAATAGATCTGATGCAGGAAAAGTGTTTGCTGAGTCTGATGTCTGAGTCTAAGGCTTTGACTATACCTGCAGGCCCATGATGAACCCGGTGAGCCGTAGCTGCCACAGCTAGTCAGAAGCTGCACCATGGCCAAGCCGGGGACCGACAGAGATGGAGCCATGGTGGAAAAGACGACTGGGAAGAAGGTGACAAGCATTTCTTTCAATACACCATAAGTTTGTGCAGTAGTATAAATATTCAGGGATTTGCCATTTACTTTTTATTGGTTCTCATGTTTTTTTTTCTTCTATAGATCACACCAGTTTTTTTATTTTAAATAATGTGTTGGTTAACAGTCACTTTATACCACAGTGCTGATCAGTGTTAAGCAATTTCCCTCTGGGATTAATAAAGTTCTTTGAATCTTGAATCTTGATTGTTCAGGTCTGATCAGATGGTGTTGATTAGTTTTCTGAAGCAGTAGGTCTGACTGTAGTTCCTGCTGCAAGGTTTATGTTAATGCATCATTTAATCAATTTCTGCAAGGACAGAGGTTTATTTAGCATTTTTAGAAAGAGACTTCAGTCTCAGTGGAACAGTACATGCTCTTCCCTTTAATTCTTCCAACATGGGAGTGACTGACTGAGGGTTTCGCAGTTCCTCTGTAACATGACAGGCTGCATCTGTCCTATTAACTGTAGGAGGGAGAAAAAAGATCTGACGGAGAAAGAAATAAAAATACTTCAGAAAAGGCTGTTATTGGAAAACAGTCAACTGTGGTGTGGTAATATAAACAGCATGCCTCCTTGTGTTTTGTTCCTTCTAATTGTAATTATGATTGTAATTATAGGGCAATTATAGTTGTAATTGTAGCAATGAGGACAGAAACTATTATACAGGCTCGTAGAGCATACTCGCGGTCAGGAGGCAAGAGACAAGACACACATGTGGGAGATTACCAGTGCTACTAAACTACCAGAATAACATAAGGTGAATGACAGAAAGTCGTATATATGTGTATAAAATAAAAGTAAAAGTCACCCATCCTAACAGTAAAAATAAAAAAATTATATAAAGGAAATAAATGAAATGAATTTTGTTTGAAAATTTCAGTACAACCACTGATGCGCAGTTGTAGTGATGAAAAAAGTGGCAATAATAATAATAAAATAATAATAAATATTATTGATAAGCACCTGTCAAGCACCCAAGGACACTTTAGATTAAACATAAAAATAGAAAAACTCAAAACAGGAATTAATAAAAAAATTATTAACAAAATCAATAAAAAATACAATAATGGGTAATTATATTATAACAGGAGTAACAAGATTATTTTTTTATTATAATACGTATATAAAACAGAAATTCTGTTTTGGCGGTGTTTGCACAGGCATTCCGTCACAGGCGTTCAGTCACAGGCGTTCCGACACAGGCTCCTCACCGTATGTAACAGTAGGTGGCGTCATCATCAACAATTTATGCCGAACTTTGAGGTAATAATACATCTTCATTTGATTACCACTAAATCATCATTAGGTGGAAAGATGGATCGCTAATCAAAATGCACATGATGGGAATTGAAGGAACCCTGATTAATTGGGGTAAAAACTTTTGGGACAGAAGAGTTTTTCAGGTGAAGATCGTCTCAAAGGCATCACGCAAGTGTAAGGTAAAAAATGGGACTCATCAAACAATACGTGATCTCAGAGATGCTGAAATAATAATGGGAGGAGCTGTTGTCCTACCCGCAGGAGACTTTTGTCAACTCTACCCATTATTCTATGAGGAACAATAACAAGAGCAGACGAATTCAACAATTGCCTCAAAGTGTCCAGTTTTTGGAAATACGTCAAGAGAAAAACCCTGTGGACTGACATGAGAGTGCGCGTTCCCGGGGATGGATACCACCTCAGAATCAAACGGACATGATGGGAATTGGAGGGAACCTGTTTAAGTCAGTTAAAGACTTTTTAGACAGAACAACATCACAGGCGGTGCCTCATGATCGTAACAGTAGGCAGTGTCATCAAATTTTATGTCATACTGTGAGGTAATATAATAGAATCAAAAAAATAAAATGAAGTTAAAAAAAAGCAGACAACAGTGTAAATAGTAATTAGTGAAAAAATAAGACATATTTTATAAGAGTAAATATGAGAGTGAGTGAGCACCTGAAGCTGAGGCTTTAAAATGTATTTAAGCCATTTAAAGGAAACTTCATGCGTCTCTGTTAAACTGTGTCCATCCTACCAAGTCCCTGCTCTGCAGCGCCCACTCTGGTCATTTTTTAAATTGTAACTGATGCGTATCATTTTCTGGCATTAAAAAAAGATGAATGGTGCAAATGAAACTTTGTTACAATAAGACCAGCATTCGGTTGCAGTTGTTTGGTACGCTCCAGAGTACATACACGTGAAGTGCTCCGATCTCTCATTGCGCAGATGTAGGATTGAGAAATGTTGCTGAGTGCTCCAGTTTAATATGACTTGCTGTAGAGTATGTATATATTTGGAGTTTACAATTTCAGATTCAAATTTTATTTGATAAACAAGAGGTGATGTTCCACATCGCTATGGTTATTTAAAAATTTAATCACTGCTTGTTTATTTTTATTTTTTTCCTTTGCAGAGTAAAGATAAAATCTCCCCATTTACCAAAACTCCGAAGCTGGATCGGAGCGAGATCATGGGGAAGGAGGGGAAGCCGAAGTCTTCCATGAAACGCAAGCTCTCCTTCAGTGTCAGCCCGCCCCGTAACGAGGAACGGGACTCTGACACGGGTCAGTTTCATTCTGGTAGAAAATTCCAGTACCAGTCATGTGCCTCTACGCTGCCTCTTGTGGTTGGTTAGTCTTGGAAATGTTTAAATGTACACTCTGTAGCGCCATTCTTCTTTTTTTTCTTTTTTTTTTTACTTTTTTTCCCCCTGGAGTTATATAACAGTTGAACCAGTGTCTTCAAATGAGGAAGGCAGGGAAAAATTATTCATACGTGTGACTGGGAGAGAAACTAGAAATAGCTGCTTGGACTGGGAATTGTATATTCTGTAATAATGTGGGAATGTAGTTTTTCTACTTAAAAAGGAAGCAAAGAAAATAATGTGCCCTTTTTATTTATTCCAGTTCATAGTTACAAGGTGTTTTAAGACATTTTAGTTAAAATGTTGAAGAACGCATGCTTCTTATCCTAATAGGAAGTGAATCCTTTTTGCTATTATGTAGGGAAAGTGGACACGAATTAACCCTTTGGGAAGGGGGTGGATTTTGCCCGTTTAGTCACAATGAGGTGGTTGTTTTGACTCTCAGTGGCAGAGCCCTTGTATGCCATAGCAAAGCACATTGTATTTTCTGCTTATCATCTGAGCGAAAGGGGGAGCGAGCGAGTGAGTGTAACGCAATGCTCTCCTCTCCCGTTCCCCCCTCCTACCCCTTTCCACCCCTCCTCCTTCTCTCCCACCCTCCTCCCCGCTTCTCTGCTTCTGCACTGTAGATGACTCTGACCCCGGCCAGTCGAGCGATATGTGGGGAGAGAGATTACTTCCTCCCTGCAGGATATACGCAGGTAACTGCCTCAGCTAAATCCGCCGCTCTGCTGTGCCGCTCAAAGGCAGCAAAATGATCGGCGGAGAAACCCGAGCCGTTTTACAGACTGCTTAACTCAGCAAGCATGGGCACCATATTGATGTGCGTCAGCCTTAAATAAATCCCAGCACACTCTCTGCCTGACATATTGTATATAACTTTTGCCATGCTATAATTTGGGTTTAATGATATAAAAATTCTGTCTGAGAACCCGCTGTCACTAACACCTTCCGCATGAACTTTCTGTAATCTAACTCTTTTTCCATAACTGGGTGGTTTCTGTAACGCAGTGATTGCATTATCTTCTTTTGTTGCTGAATATACAGAATCCCTTTCATTTTAGATTTAGTTTCTTCCACTTCTTAACCGTGATAGTAGTCGGCTGTTTCCAGGCATAAACGTCTGCTATATCCATTTGACACGCATGCCTTTTAAAATCATGCGCACAAATTGGAGGTGACCGATTTCAGTGAATAATGCATGAATCTAGACAAGCTTACAACAATGTTCTTATCTGATTTATTTTGCACTTTGCCTCACTATAAACTGTAAACCTTTTTAAATGCATTATTCCTGGAATTTAAATATGGTTTTGGTGATGTTTTTATGCAGATAAAGACGGTCCTGATAAAAAGAGGGTGAAAAAGGAGTCCGGTGGTAAGAAGTCCACCCCTGTGAATATTTTGTTTGGTTACCCGCTGTCTGAACGCAAGCAGATGGCCCTGCTGATGCAGATGACAGCAAGAGACAACAGTCCAGGTAATCGCAGCTGCCTGACATGAACTGTATTATTTGGTATGTGGAATTTCGTTAAACACGGATCTTCCGGGATGTGCAAGAACGTATCTTGTTATATATTACAATGAATCTTTGACATAATTTCTTCACATTCGACTCACATTCGTTTTCTTGTATTCTAACCAAGAATGAAGTTTAAGCTTTTTTTAAATATCTTATTTGTCGTCCTTTTTCCTCCGACGCAGACACCACACCGAGCCACCCCTCCCAAGCTCCAGCAGTGCAGAAAAAGACACCCAATAGCTCCACTTCACGTCAGAAAGACAAGGTGAACAAGAGGAACGAGCGTGGAGAAACACCGCTGCACATGGCTGCAATCAGAGGCGATGTCAAACAAGTCAAGGAGCTCATAGGACTAGGGGCGGATGTAAACATGAAAGATTTTGCAGGTAATGTCGTTTTTGAATGATGATCATTTTTATGCAGGCATGCATTATTAGTTTTTTTTTTATTAGTTTTTTTTTTATATAAATATATATGGTCGACTCTTATGTTTTTGAAGGTTGGACACCTCTACACGAAGCTTGCAACCTTGGTTACTATGATGTAGCAAAGGTGCTGATTGGTGCGGGAGCAGAGGTGAACACACAGGGGTTGGACGATGATACCCCTCTTCATGATGCCTCCAGCAGCGGACACAAAGATGTACGTTTCTTTGCATTGCTCTCTTGACTTGAAAATGATGTTTATGAAATACAAAGAGGTTTTGAATGATGATCAAGTTACATAAATCTTAACCAGTATTGTTTGTTTGTTTGTTTTTGCAGATTGTGAAGTTATTATTGCAGCATGGAGGAAATGCCTTCCAGGCTAATAAGAGAGGAGAGCGGCCAGTGGACGTTGCAGATTCTCATGAGGTCGAGCAGCTTCTAAAAGGGGAGATCCCATTGTCCGACCCAGATGACAGCTCTTCAGGTACTGACAGGGACATTAACTTCCCTACATCTACACTACATGAGCAAAGGCGTGACACCTGACCATCACAGCAATATGTTCTTCCACAGATAAAGTTGGAAGCACCCAGTTGTACAGAATGTCTATGTAGGCTGTAGCAGTAAAAATTTCCCTTCACTGGAACTACAGAGTCTAATCCTGTTCCAGCATGACAGTGCCCCTGTGCACAAAGATCTGGTCTGCCATGGTTGGAAGAACTCAAGTATCCTGCGCACAGCCCTGATCTTAAACTCAATGGACAGCTTTAAGAAAACTGACCAAACCCCAGGCCTCTTTCCCCTATATCAGTGCCAGAGCTCTAAACACAAATCCTCACAACCACACCCCAAAATCTAGTGGAAAGCCTTAGCAGAAGAGCAGAGGTTATTATAATTGCATTGGGGACTTCATCTGTAATGGGACATTCACAACGCACGAGTGTGATAGTCAAGTGTCCACAAATCTTTGGCTCATAGAGCGTCTAGTCTGTTCATTGTCTGTACGCTTTGCAGTTGCATGCTTATGCCTAATCCCTTCATTGATTTTTTTTATTTATTTTCATCTTAGTTTAATCAAATTGAATATTTGATTATTGGATTGATTGATTGATTAATTGTGTTGTGT
>JAOVVB010000023.1:6387118-6422033 GCA_028570985.1 Heterobranchus longifilis | reverse complement strand
GATTATCACCAGGAGATCGCCAGGTGGGTGAGAGAGAGAGAGAGAGAGAGAGGGGCTCGTGCGCTGTGATCAGGAATAACAACACTGCTGCACAAGTAATACACACAGAATTAATATCATTTGTGCACTTTATATGTCATATTTGTGCATTTATAGTTCATACATTAAGATGAAGCTCCAGTTGATCACGTGCATTGTAACATTATTACAGTCCAGTTTAACATGCCAGCCATTAAACATGTACAGGATCAGGCACATAAAGCTAAATCTCCATTCATTCACCATCTATACCAGTTTATCCTTAGGTCACATGGGGGAGGGGGGTGGGGCTGGAGCATATTCCAGGAGACTTGGGGCACAAGGCGGGTAGACCCTGGACAGGGTGCCAATTCATCGCAGGACACACACACACACACACACACACACACACACATATTCATACATACACACACTCGCTCACACTACGAGAAATCTGAGAATGCAAATTAACCTAATCTGCATGTCTTTGGACTGTGGGTGGAAACCGGAGCACAGGGACAGACCTGAGGTGGGAATCAAACCTGAGCCCTGAGGTTCGAGGCCACTGTGCTAACCACTAAGCCGCCGCACTATAATTAATATTACAGTTAATTTGCTCAATTTCTTTCATCAATGTGGCCTACATTAGATGTACTGTGAACTATTTTTTAAAACGTCAAATAAGGTCATTTTCTAATAAATAGAACAAAAATATGAGCATGGGCAAAAAGCTGTGCTAAAAGAGGACTAAAACACTTCATGTTATGTTGTTATATAAAACTACTATAAAAAAAAATAACAGCTCTTTTTTTTTTTCTTCTTCCACTCTTAATCCAGATATTATGCTGAGTTGAACAAAACATTTTGTTTTAGAAATGGTGCTGGCAAGCAACTACTGATCATAAATCATGTTTCAGAGCCAGCAGTCAGCACAGATTCATCATTTGAGTACAATCCAAGAATTGTGACTAAAATAAAACATGTAGGCAAATATCACTGTAGATCCCAAAAGTCTTATTGATATTTTAATGTAATGTTAATAATCAAAAAAAATTTGAATCATCTGAAATCTTTTTTTTTTTTTAAAGGTACACTATGTACACGATTCCTTTTAAAAAAATACAAATCAATGGTACAGAAGATGCACAAGCAAGGAACATTTTGATACACATGTTTCTGAGAGTGCGAGACTAGGGACCGAGGACAACTGCCCAACAGGAGCAAGGATCACTGGTCTTTTAATACTGTATGTTAAATATGATGTTATTCTGTCAAATTATATTAACGTTATACAGTCAGAATCTGATGCTAGTGAAAGGTAGAGGATGATTATCTGTGTGTGGAATATGCATCATGAGTTACAGTATCTAACTTCTTACCAATAAAGTGGGCGTGGTTAATAATGTGGACAGAAAATATGCACAGTCTTAAAAAGAAATAGCGGGACCATGTCATGACGATGATACGATATGTTATTACCAGTAGTGTGCCTTGTCCATTGACCCCTGACTTTATATACAGTAGTAACTGTAACATCTATATGGTAGACTTACCAGTGACTTTGACTGTAAATGCAATCGGATTTGCTTACAAGTAACCGATTACGTATACACATTAGGAACATTTGGATTTAAATACAAATATGTTATCTGGTATAAAAAATGACATCTCCTAAATCAATATAACTATATATAGTGGGTGTATATATCAGTACGTTACCATACTGTAGGTCTTGGTCATTATAATTGTTCCTGCTCTGCACATTGACGTGAAATTTGTCACCCAGAAAACAAGTATAACATAAGTAATTGAGTTCAAATTCCACAACCCTCGTTCCATGCAAAAAAGGCATTCCAAAGTTCAACCGAGACTCATATGAAGCTTGTGCCGTCCCCATTGAGCTCAATGAAGTTGGTATCTTATGTTATGTTTGGTTATGGTGTATTTAGTATCAATTTAACTCTTTTCTTTTACACATCCTAGTCAGATGGTTAAACAGAAAGAAAAGAGATAAATTTGTGTTTTGTCAAGGTTGGTGTGAAAGTTCTTGTACCTCCAGGGTCTGGGTTTGATTCCCGTCTCTGTGTGCATGTTCTTCCCATGATTGATGGGTTTCCTCCGAGTGCTCCAGTTTCCTCCCACAGTCCAAAGATTAGGCTAATTGGTGTCCCCAAATTGCCTGTAGTGTGTGTGTATGTGTGTGATGGATTGACACCCTGTCCAGGGTGTACCCCTCCTCATGCCCCCCGTGACCCTGTATACAGGATAAAGTGGTATAGATGATGCGACGATGAGACAAAAGGGTATCAAAAGAGCATCAAAGAGCATTACAGGCAGATTCAAACCAGAACAATAACTGTGTTATTGGATAAAAAAAACAAAAAACAATCCCTGCACATTTCTAGTTGGAACCAATTATGAACTTGAGTGAGGTAGCTGAGGCTGAGAGAACTGTTAGAACCACGATTCGCACACTGTGCTGCAATGTCTGGCATTTCCCCCCAGTGTTTTTCTGTTTCCAGTGGCACAGTGGTATGGTATATGAGTAACAAAAAAACATATAAAGCAGAAACTTTCAGTTTAAGCCAAGTTTTCTGCTGGTATTTGGAGCATTAAACAGACACTGACGGTACAGTAGTACTGCAATAACCTTAATATACATGTAAACGAGACACATTGAGGCTAATTAAAGCGGGCAGGTGTGGACAGATGTGAAATGAGTGTAGCGGTGGTGGTGAAAACCTGGAAGCAAGAAGGCTCTGTAACAAGACATGACCCAGTATTTGAGCCTTACATAATACAGTATAACAGCTACATAGCTGCATAAATTTTGAGTTTACTCATTTTTACGTAATAGTTTTCAGTAATTGGAGTGTTTTGAGCTATCTGAGAATGCAGAACTCTGGCTTCTTTTATTGTCAGCGTGAGTCTCCAGTAAATTGGTAAATTACAGCCCGGGCTCATTCAGGGGCATTAGTGATTATCATTCAGAGCGCAGTGCTAGGGCTGTGCTCTGGTGTAATTACTTTAACTGTATAATCCTGTCTCCCGCCACCCAGAGCCTTCCGTTCCTCCCTTCCGCTCAGACACTTAGCTCTGACCTCTGAGAACCTATGATTGGCCACTCGAGCCAGCAAACATCGCAGGACCCAGCTGGAAATGGGCTGGTGGTGACACCGAGGACATGTCGATGTAATGAAGGTGGTTAGAACATATGGAGTTACAAAGAGGAAGCAGAAAAAATGCAAATAGCTGATGAGGTGATTCGGCTTGGTGAGTCAGAAGTGAGTCAGAAGACAAGATAATGCAGAAAAAGCAGAAATTTAAATATTACAAAATAGGCTAGGGATGCGATTTATATGGAATCCAATATGGTGTTGTCATTTTATCAGGTAAACTTACACCGTCAGTGTATTGGCCATCTGCTGTATATATTTGTCAGTCAGGATTCTGCCCCTTCTGGAAAGGGACCATCATACAGTATGACCACCAATTTGCTGATGACCAAGCTAACCAGTGAGCCACCATCGGTGGTTCACCCCAGTGCTTGGGTTACAGTCTGTGTTTAAGTTGTTCGTGTGAGAGTGGGTTTTACCGTGTTCTGTGGTTTCTGGGTGGGTGTGAATGTGGGTGTGTCAATACAAGCTACAGTTATCAACATTATAGTCCCAGTGTGCCTGAATCCAACAAATAACTTTACTTTAAAATAATACAACTAAAATAAGCCCCCTACATATGAATGAGTTCCGTTTCGAGAGCTTGTTTGTAAGTCCAATTTGTTCGTAAGTCCAACAAACATTGTCTAGGTGCTACACCTGGCTATACCCAGTATATTACAGTATAGTGTTCTTTAGAATCGTGTCATTGGTTGAGCGATTCATGTTAAAAGAACGAGCAATGCCTGCCATCTTTTTACCTCGCTCCATTCTCGCAATTTGTTTCACTTTTGTCTCCATCGTTACTGCTTGGCGCTTCTTAGCAGTATCAGCTTCAACGCTGCTGCTTTTATGCTTGCTTCCGGACATCCTGGGATGCATGCTGCACGCACGCAACAATGTAATGTACGTCGGACATGTGATCTAACTTCTGCCGTTGATCTTCAAATGTTCGTAACTCGAATGCTCGTATGTAGGGGACTCTGTCCCTTGTTTAGAAAGCAACAATGTGAAACGTTTTGCACACACATGCAGTGTCGGAAGAGCTGTCGGAATATTTCCACCGTCAATAAACACGAGCAATAGAGCTAAGTGATACAATGCAAAATCAAAAGTATTAGCTTTTCACTTGTGCAATTATCACCCTGTAAAGTACAATGACATATGCTGATGACAAACTTTTCCTTCAGTGTGAGTCTGATTCATTCTGGGACTTATGCAATTCATCATGCGGTTTTTAAACCTGAGTATGCGCTTTAATATATCCTTACCTTTGTAATACTGTGCCAGTAGAGTTGACTTTATTATTATTTTTTATGCTGAAGTATATACTTATTTGTATTCTGAGTCAGCGGAGACAACCTGCTGAAGCCTGATTATACTTTTGCAGTAGATTCATCAGCTCCCTCCTGAACTGCTTACAGACATTTCAGAAATTGGGAGAAACAGTTTGCAAACAACGTGATTGTGTCTAGTTGTTTATTCATACCGGAGAGACTGACAGTTATATTTATTTCAAAGCCGTATTGTATGCACTGTGCAGGTTTCACTGTGCTGGGGGAGGGGGAGGTGTGAGTGAATGTAGGGCATCATTGATTGATAAGTGCTGCTGTGTGGTAACAAATGTCCTGTGGCTGACGAATGCTTGATGGTGCGATGCTACAGTAGATTAATCGGCACTAATCACTCTGTGTTTTCCTGAGCGTAAGTCAATACATGCAAATGTAGCAGAGCACTGGAGGAGACGAAATAGAATGTATAAAGGATGTTCAAGTCAAACCGGGACTTTCAAATGTGCGGAATAACACAACACAGTAAAGAGAGTAAAAGCTACCTTACTTTCTCTAATATAATCCCCTGCTATACTAATCCACGTATCCCAGTGTTTCACGAGTGCTTGGATACGACGTACAGCCTTTTTTAAAAAAAACGTTTGCACCAATCAATTTTACACCTTCATTCACCAGGAATGATTGCATCACAAGTCCCGGTTTGACTCGAACGCACCTTGTTAAAAAGGCTTAGGCAGAACGCTTTGGCACTAATCTACAGCTGCATGATAAACCCATTCTGTATCACCTGTGTGTTGTTGGCTGCAAAACAGTCGCCCTGATTGACTCTCCTCCTATGTAGTGCTAACACAGAGGTGCTGGACCATCATTTGTTTGCATCTTTTTGTTATGACTAGCAGAAATCGGTTTAAATAAGAAATCTAGAAATGTGAAGGAACTATATGTTAAAGTAAATAAACTGCATGTTGAGTTAATGTTATTAGGAGTTGATTTTTTTTTTCTTCCAAAAATGGTTTAATATCCTCACTAAGAAAAGAATAATGAAAATCCTATTCTTTGCATTATTTATTTCCTTGAGCTTAGCAATAAAAAAAGTTAAATGAATTTTAAATTGAAGTTTAAATATTTCCTTATTATTCTCTCTCTGTCTCTAAAGTCATGTTTAAGTGTCATGCTGGAAAACTTTAAGTTACAGCATTACTTCTGATTCTGATTCTTTCAAATTTTGACTATAGTTCCAGTAATGAAAATATTACAATGCAGCTAAGGACATATGATAAACAGAAGGAACAGCTCACCTCTCATATCTTCTGGTCCGAATCGTTCGTTCTTTTGTCACGTGACTCCCATAGACGCTCTGCAGTGCAATACACAGGAAACAGAATTAAACAGTTCGTTTCATAAGTCTTCTAATCCGAGTCATTCGATCTTTTAAATCTATTGCACTGCATAGCGTCTATGGGAGTCACGTGACAAAAGAACGAACGATTCAGACTAGAAGACTCAAAGGTAACTACTCATTTCCGTTTCCTGTACATAAACTACGGAGGGTTTGCGATGTTTTGCGCATGCGCGCCCAGTAGAAAATGAATGAATCGCTCTCTGAGACGATGAACGACACAGCACTACCCGACACTGGAGACTCCTTCTTTAAATCCTTATTTAAATGAAAAAAGTAAACTGACATATACAGTATGTTAATTTGAATACATATTCATATATTTCATTCATATACTTCCCCCGTTTTATATATCAGCAAAGTCTTTTAACACAAATTCACAGAGCACATTAATCAGTCCGAGCTGCTGTTATGGGAAACTAATCAACACCTCTTGATAAATCAGCAACAAAATTCGATAAGTACAATATAAAAATAAGTATGTCAGTGACAGCAACGTCAAATCATCCACTTGATTTCTCATTCCTGTTTATTAAAGCTTTTTAGTTGCACTGGAACAGAAACACAGTTGTTATGTAAAGTACATTTTTAAAAAAAAATCTCACAGCCCTATAAGTACCGTTCACTAGACTGAAGCCTGAGGTTTTATTATCCATTAGTCTTATGCAGAACAAATCATTTGCTTTCGATTAAACTCATAAGATTTCTGTGCATGCAGTTGGCTTTCGTATTTTAGATGTGTTGCAAGTGCAGATCATTTATACCTCATGAGAAGTGAAAATGTTCTCACGTGCAAACAGTTGCTAGATAAAAGTAGCACCAAGGCTGCTTAACATGGCCA
The DNA here is from genome assembly GCA_028570985.1 of Heterobranchus longifilis. NCBI lineage: Eukaryota > Metazoa > Chordata > Actinopteri > Siluriformes > Clariidae > Heterobranchus > Heterobranchus longifilis. The sequence goes on along the minus strand of JAOVVB010000023.1, from coordinate 6,415,328 downwards.
TGGATGCAAAAAGTACTAAACATTATCATTATAAGCAGCAGCGTACCTTTATATTCCTGTTTCTGTGCAGAAGGCAGAACACACGGCAGAGCTAGGGTAAGAGCATGCATGAACTGTTTGTGTGTGTGTGTGTGTGTGTGTGTGTGTGCTCGCGCCTTTGGCATTGCACACCATCATTAATGCAATGTAAATCTTTTCTTAAGGTTTCTCAGAAATAACGCTGCAGCTTTCCAGTTCTCACACTGCTTTCACACACACACATAGACATACACATAAACACACACACATTGCTTGGAGCGTGATAGGAAGAATGAATGTGTTAGATTACATGCAGTAAATATAGAGCGGATAACAGGTGTCCTACATTGTCCTACGTTATATAGTTTTTGTTGTTTCCAATGTCTTCTGGAACTCTTAGGATTTTATTAATCTTTAAGCTCATATCTCGCCGTGCTTGGTGGGTTTCCTCCGGGTACCCTCGGTTTGCCCCCCCACAGTCCAATTACAATGGGTGTTTCCAAATTGTGGGTGTCAGTAGTGTATGATTATGTGTTTGTGTCTGTCTTGTGTCCTGTGCTGGGCATCACACAGTATAAGCGGTACGGAAAATGAATAAATGAACAGATTATTCGTATAGTCGATCTGTGTTCTTAAAAAAGGTGTCATGGGGGAAAAAAAAACCCATGAAAAATGTCATGAAAAATTCAAACACAGCAAATGGAATAAAACGGTTTTCTGCCTCTTATGCTGTTGTTTTAGGACAATTCTCTCCTTCGTTGGATCTTTAAAGTCTGTCATAAATCAAATCGTACAGTTATATATAAAACTGTACAAGCTTGGACTGTAAAAGCTTGATATAAGTCTCAGCTGAATGCATTTGTGCATGGAACAAGGGTTGGTTCTGATTACTTACCTTGTAATCGTGTTCTGGGTGACAAACTTCACAAACTCCGTATGCAGAGCAGGAACATGTATAACGTACATGACCTCTGGTAATGTACTTATATTCACCCTGATTTAAGACAGACTTTGAGGAAAAACTCAAACTAACACTTTAAGGTTCTGGATTTAATTGTTTTCAAAATGTAATTCTACACTAAAACGCCGCATTAGAGGTACGTCATAGTGGAAAACCTTTTCATTTCCTTAAAAAGTCTTATTTATATTTGAGTTATTTGTGGTTGATTTTGGGAGATTTTTTTTTTCTATTTCACGAGAAGTGAAAAAAAATCACCATTAATGCGATCCTAAATATGGAATTATCTGATGGAAAGCGCTTATAATTTAGTTCATTTAAGTGAGTTAAAAAATATACTTTAGGAAACATATTGATAAAATAGTTATAAAGATCCTTTTCTAACATTTTTCATTATAAGAACATTCAAGAACATGCTGCTTTACGACAATGACAATTGTTAAATGCGTTATATCAAAAAAACACTGAATTAGGTTAAAACTTTAGAGTGGAGCAGGTAACATTGTTCCCCATTTGATCCTGATCTTAAGTTCTGGGTTTAATGTGGGTATGTTTCCAGTTTCTCGCGTAAGTATGCAAATTTTCCCTTTATATATCTGTATATGTGTCTGTGTGTGCGCTGGCATCTCATCCAGGGCTTTCCCGCCTTTCCGGGATAGATTCCAGATCCACAAGACCAGAATAAATCTGTTACTGAAAATGAATTGATGAATGATAATATACAGATATGATCGCCTCCTAAATAGGATGTTGTTCGTTGTCTAAGCTAAGGCTCAATCATTTCTAAAACGAGTAAAGGTGGTACGGTTCAAAATAAAGAAAGGAATAGATAAATAACCCGGAATAATTGAATTTCTCAAGGCCCGGGCTCGAAAAAACATTTAAGAAACTTAAATGTAGAGCTCAACAATGGCTCGCTTTCCTATCTTGCACTTATAGAGCGCTGTGTTGCCGTTTTTTGCAGATTTTCCACATGACCTATGACCTGGCGAGTGCCATGATGCGCATCTTCAACCTGATCGCGATGATGCTGCTGCTGTGCCACTGGGACGGCTGTCTTCAGTTCCTCGTGCCCATGCTGCAGGACTTCCCCTCTGACTGCTGGGTCTCTCTCAACAAAATGGTGGTGCGTAAACCATGAACAATCCAAACTGTTCAAACACACTGTCTTCCTTTTAGTCCGCCCTCTGATTCTTATCATTTTCATGTTCAATGCCACATGCTGCGAGAGTGTATCAGGGACAATAGGGTGAGGTACATCGAGAGACCTCTGCCAATCCTGGCCAGCATGCATTAGCGCTAGCACAATGATGCGAAATAGGCAAATCAGCTCACTAGCCGAGCCCCGATCCCAGAGTGGCATAATTAAATTGAATTTAATTAGATTTATTCTGTTCCCTTGGCATGAATATACAGATTAATGCCTCCTGAAGCAGGAGAGGACAGCTCACCCCGGGTAATTTGCAGAAATTTGATGTCTTGTGATGTCTTACATTATTGAATTTTCTCATGCAATGTGACATTCGGTTAAGGAAACTGATAAGGGTATACACTAGTTAGCTAAGTGCATTGAGATTGCTGGGGCTTCAGGTACATCTGGCAGAGACCATGCACTTTAATAAGAGAAACATTAAACTCCAGATTCCAGTCCGATCGAATCATTAGGCAGACGCTATAGGTCTTCAAAATGAGAAAGAAGAAACACGGAGGTTTGTTTATAGAACGGTTTGCTGAGTGAAGAATTCAGGAGAGACGATCTTTTCAGCCGTTCTCAACCTTTATCATGATGATGAGCAGAAAGATGAAGAAGGGAGAATCGTATGAGGTGTGATGCACCTCGGTTTTGTGTTCGGGGGTGAAACGAGGCAGGGTGATGACAGTGAGATAAAAGGGTGGATGTGTGTGTGTGTGTGTGTGTGTGTGTCTGTGTTTGCGTGTGTCTGTGTGTGGGAGACCTGGGACGTGCCAGAGCAGCTGCTGTTTTTGTTCCTCCTTTTAACACACATGAAAGAACCTGTTTAGTGTGTGTGGGACACTAAACACACACACACACACACACACACACACCTCTTTAATTTACCTTCATTTAAAAAGTTCCTGTTTCAATCATAATGGGTATTGCTGTTTATTTCCCTCCCTCTCTCTATGATCTGAATTTATGTCCATGTGCGCCTTATAAAATTGCTTTAATTCAGTTTCGTCCCATAATGTAGTACTGTAGCTGCTTTTACAATTCTCTCCTAATTAAAAAATGTATCATTAAGGTTTTTTGTTGGAAAAAATAAATTTGCAGACAATACTCGTTATTCTCTACATACATCAAAATGCATTAGGGGTACACAGTCTGTACACCGTCGCTAGGGTACGTCATTTGGACAGCAACATTTTGTAGTGAGTTGTGATATTTAATGAGTTCACTGAATGCTCTCTGATATGCTTTGGTGATGTAAAGTCCAAGAGTCAGACATATTGCACAAGGAAAGTTATGTGTATTCAGGCTCAGGTTACGCACATGCATAAGCTGATATTATGACTGGACCTTTTAGATAATGCTAATCACCTGTGTGAAATTGTATGCTCGATTTTTATTGAGCAGAAACAATGTCCATACTACCACCTTTAAACCCAAGCACTTGCTTTTTTTAAGCCTGAAAATATCTATATGCCAATGTATAAAAATTTTCCACATTGTTCCACATTTTATGTTTACACTCATTTTAAAATGGACACGAATCCTTTTTCCCCTTATCATTCTACACACAATACTCCACAATGACAGTAAAAACAGGTGTTGTAAATAAATTAAGACTGCAATTGAGCTTTGGTGCATCCGACTCTATCAGTGGTCTTGGAGATGCTTCTATAACTTCTACGACTGGAGTCCACCTGAATTCATTGGACATAATTAGAAAAGAGGGGTTGAGAGAATTATCTGTAGATAATTGAGTAGAAGCCTCAAAGATATATCGCGCGGAATCACAGTTGCGCACTTCATTGAGAACTCATTTGGATTATGATTAAATTAGCATGTTTGTTTTGGCGTCGGTTCAGATTTAACCGTATTTGGGTCCGCCAGAGTCTGCCTATTGAGTGCCCCGGCCATAGGTCTGGCGTAGCCACGTACTCTACAGCGTACTCTATGGTGTAGCCTGATGTGCACCTGTGTTCTTTTGTCACGCGACTCTCCTAGACGCCATGCAGTGCATTACACATGAAATGGAATTGAACGGTTCTTCTCATGAGTCTTCTGGTCCGAGTCGTTCGTTCTTTTGAATCTATTGCACTGCATAGCGTCTATGGGAGTCACGTGACAAATTATAGAACGACTCGGACTAGAAGACACAAGAGGTAACTGCTTATTTTTGTTTCCTGTATACAACCTATGGAGGTTTTGCGAATGCTTTGCACAACCCATTACTAATTGGTCCACATTGACCAATCAGCATAGTACTGTTTTTTTTCCCCTACAGATTCATGGCTTCCTCTATGCTTCCATTTTGTCAAAATGTGACAAACAGGGACTAAAATGAGACACTAATTAAAGAAGTTGTTCGATATCTATTAGCTCCAACTCCATGGAGATCCACTCACTTTTATTCGTCATTGTTTGCAGTACACTTAAAAACTCACCATAGCACAGTGTCATAGAAACCACCAACTAGCGGTTTGGCGGTGTAATTCCAGAGTGACAGAAACACAGCGTACAAGTATAAATGCTCATAACACCACTTGCATAACCATGAGCCCCATCTATGAATAAGTTCTGAACTTCTGCAAGGTTTCTTTTCAAGGTTTCTTTTTAAGGCATATGAATAAAAAATTTTTGAACATCAGCAATTTTTTACAGCTTTGATGGTTTCCAAAAAGCTACAGGCGATACCGAGCTCTGATGAACATCCTGACAGTATCATTATAATTTTTTTAATGATATCATGACTGTAGTACAGTAAAATGTGTCAAATTCCCTTTGGCTCTGAGGGGTGACCTTTAAGATGTTCACACTACATGAAGTACATTTGAGATTTAGTCTAACAAAAACCTTTTAACGTGAATTCCTTTGTAAGCATCAAACATAAAGAATGAAGAATGAACTGAAAGCATGTAGGGTTTATTTGATCAAAGTCTTGACTTTATCTTGCTTTAAAATACTATTATACATGCAAATGTAAACTCCTTCACACCCTCAGATGCAAATGCCCACACACACACACACACACACACACACACACACACACACACACACGAGTCCTCATTGTGATTTTAAAAAAATTATTACAGTCAAGACTTTTAGCAGGATTAACCATAATATGCTCTTCTTATCAGTTCATTTAAATTTCCCCTGTCTCGCTCGTCCCCATTGAAATTCCCGTAAGTTCTTTGTAATATCAGGTCCATGGAGCAGTCGCACATAATGTCATGAAATGAATCCTCGGGAGATCAGACAGCAAGGGTTTCGGGGGGGAAAAAAACACATCAGAGGGAAAGTTCAGAGAGACGGTAAAAGACAGGTCAGAGAGAAAAGGTTACTCGGAGCAAACGATTTTTGAAGAGGCTCTATCAGGTTCCTTTAGAGTTCTTCATATGCTGATTATGTTGATAATTTGTTACATTGTTGTATACACACACACAGGCAGGACATCTGTCTTTGTTTCTGTACCGCATTAGGATGCCGGGACCTGTTAGACGTCCTCGCAGCTTCTAACAGTGGGAAGCCAATCTGTCACACACACACACATACACACACATGCAGGATTCAATTATAAATTCTATGTGGAATTGGACTCTTTTGAGCAGATTTGTTACCTTTTTTGCCAAAAATGATATCAAAGACTCACAAAGCACAACTGAAAATGGTTCACCTTAACATTCAAAGTCCAGATGATGCCATACCCATCTGTAGCCCGGAGCTAAGAATGAACGGCTGGGTCTGGGTAGGAGGGATGGCATTCCCTTCTCCCCCTGTCGCGCACAGTGACTCAGGTTTGTGGAAGGGAACAGATACCTCTTCCATCGGAGTGTGTTGTTCTGGTCTGTGCTTGAGAAACAGCTGGAAACATTGCAGGTGTCTCAGAGGAAGAATGTCTTTACCTTAGTCACACCCTCAATCAAGCCCCATTCTGAATCATAACTTGACCGGATCTGGATCTGTACTGTCCATCCTAAACATCACTTTAAAGGTTCCATTTGGGAATATATTCAACTTTACATTAGTAACACCACAATGATGTTGATTATTTCCCAATAACAGCATTTTATTTCTTCATGTACCCAGTATGGAGCTTTAGATTAAATGTTGTTTATGTTGTTGTTCTTTCTGCTGCTCCTTTTAAGTGGTTGCCACTACAGAACATCCGTTTAGCACATTGGAACTTTCCACAGGTTTTACACAAGGGATAACCTCCAAGAGCTGGCTCCAAATGTGAGTCGATCCCCATAGACCCTTATATTAAAATGCCTAACTTACAACCAACAGAAATAAATGCTTATAAATGAAATAAATGCTCTCCAAGACTAAATTTCATATTCATGACAACTGTGTGAGGGTAAAATTGTATGTAATTCATTAGTTAGAATTATATAAGCCATAAAATGATGCAGAATTAGGGGTGTGGCTAGTTTGAGTGACAGCTTCATTGCAGGTAGTATGTCTGCTATGCGTAACCAACCAGTTAACTGAAATTACCACAAGAAATATAGGACTTGACATTGGATGACATGTAGGGTATGAATGGGTAGGGTAGTCAAATGCAAAGTAAAGTTAGCCTATAAATTAACATTAGCAACCATACCAGTTTAGCTAAGCTAACTAGGGTAATAATTCATGCTTCAACCAACCTCCGTTCATTCCTCACATTTGCCCACTGATGGATTAGAGTCAGCTCTTGCCAAGATTGCGAACATGTATAGGTGACATCATGGATGGTTTGTCCAGTTCTTATACCGTCTGTGGTTTTACACAAGCCCCCCATTTTTATCCAGGCTTAGGACTAGCACTAAGGATGCCTTTAACCTAGTGGCTCGTTTGGGCAGTGACTGGGGAATTGAACCCAGGTTTTCTATATCGTAGGTGAGAACCCTACCACTGATCCACCATTGATCATTTCTATAGCAATATACTGAGCAACTGGTTTAGTGAATGCTTTACATAAACATATTTAATAGTGCTTAAAATATGTTTTTGGTTGGAAAAGTATTAAAATCAATCAACTTCATTCTTGCGGCATGAGAAAATCGTCAGGATGATGGACATTGCGTTTTGTCAACCTACATTTTTTTTTAATTAACATTATGAAATACACAAATAGTAACCCTGGTGAGGAAATAACTGCTTATAACTCATGTAATGTATACTGTAGTAAGCTGTATTGTATTGTGAAGTAACATGTTTTGCGCTATTCCACAACAATAAATTGATCTATAAATGAATAAAAAATGTCATTCCCTCGTTATGGGGTAGTGGTGGCTCAAACGATTAAATCTCTGGAATACTCACAGGAAGTTTGTGTGTTTAAGCCCCATCACCATCAAGTTGCCACTGTTAAGCCCTTAAGCATGGCACCTTAACCCTATCTGCTCCAGGGGTGCTGCATCCTGGCTGACCCTGCACTCTGACTCCAGCTTCCTAAATGGGATTTGCGAGAAAAAAAAATGTCACTGTGCATGTGACAAATAATTAAATCTTAATCCTATTAAGATTAAATCCTATTTATTTTATCATCACTTGTGGTGCTTATATGGGCTTCGGTTAAGGGCTTTGAACCACCGACCCTCCAACCAGCGTGGTTGGAGGGTCTCAACCTCAACCTCTTAAAGCCACCTCTGCCTCCTTCATCACATGCTGTTTTGGAAAATAAATCAACAACGGGGTTGTAACAGTAACATCATACCAGCACTACATTGATTATTTTCCTTTCACAACAGGTGTTTTATTCCTTACTTTTTTTGGATTGAATTTACATATACAGTATATTATAGTGCTGTCATTAAATAAATTCCGTAACGGTCGCATAAAGTAAGCTGACATTAAGAATTATGCTTTAATGTAAGAGTGCCTTTTCAGGGTGTGTATTACATGTGCATACTGTACATAACACAGATACTGTTAGTGCCTATAATCAATACTGCTACCACACCTTCTACTATTACTACTACTACTAGTAATAAATTCTTATCTTTGACCTCCATCTGAAATGATTTCCAAACAACATACTTTCCTCTTCGGTGTTAATACATGTACAGATGTCTATTGAGGTGCTGCTGCTTCTGTATACCTGAATAATCAGGATCCCTTGTGTACCAGCAGCCATCTCAAAGTGTTGCATACGGAACATCTGTTAGAAATCCGAGTCAGGGACGATATGTATGGTGCTGATTCGCAGTAAATAATTGAAATGCAAAGTAGCTAAGGCTTCACACAAGCACTCATTTTGTGTATATTTTGCTGTCTTCCTTCATTTGTCGGATTATTCAGTTAACAACTGGTAGCAGCAATCTGTGTGTTACATAAACCCATGAGAGGTCAAGTCGAAAAGAGTATCATATTCCACCCTTTATTTTGGAGTATTTTTCCAATTGCACACTACTGTGGCTGCTGTGCCGGTCTGCAGTATTTAATGGGATGTGTTTGAAATCTCGAACAATATGTCACAGTTTGCCCCAGACCTTGTGAAACGCATTGTGCTGTAGAGACACTGAGTTTAAACGACAGCTGTCTCACAGCAGCAGTCGTGTTCTTTAGCTTCAGCCTTTATCCATTTAAGGATATAGCAGTTACGGTGATGCACTGTAATTCATTAGTTAATTAAGATAAACACTGTGGTCTCTAGCGAAAAGATTAGTTACTGTTTTCAGTCATACCTAGAAACGGCTCTGGATGGTTCAAAAGGATAAAAAATAAGGCATCGATGGTGCCCTGAGTGGAGTCATGCCCTAAGGGGCCATACGTAACTGACACAAGGAGAACATACGCGATCGGTGAACATATGCAATATGTGATCGGTGAACATGCAGCTAAAGTCTGTAAGAAGTACATCTCATAAAATTTTTCTCCTTCATTACAGTTACCTGACAATGTTTCCCAATTGTTCCCAATTATATTGTATACGGCAACTGGCGTTAGTGGAGGCCAACACATGCTTCCTTTAAGTGCTTTCTTTATTTCAAAGTGCTTCATTACAGGCCAAGCTGAATCAATCCTCTTCTGCATAATGTGATTGACAATGGAGAGACAGTATGTCATCCCTCCCATTCTGACAGCACAGACAGCTTTGCTCTCCTGGGTCCTTTGCACAGATGTCTGAAGCATCATTCAGAGCTAAGCTCATGATGTCTTGACGATAGGACGAATATTGTTCCGTTGCACCACATGGGATTTTTATACTATTCAGTTCGACATTTTAACGTTTCCAACATTTTGACATATTCCATATTTATAGTCACTACGGATCTGTAAACACGCCAAATCATAACTGAACAGCTTCATTGATGACATCCATAGTAGTGACTATTAATCAGTGTTGAAGCTCCACAACAATCCAAGCATATTTTGTACTCATGAGGTTATCCATCTGTTTCCCATGACATGAACATGCCCTGCTATCAGGATCTCAGAGGAAATGAGAAGAGCTATTAATAATAATAGTACCCTAGCACTGTGGACTATTCTATTAGAAACCCCAAAAGGAACTGTTACACAGTGCTGACACTGGAGACTCCTTCTATAAATGTTACATTTACTGTTTCTTGTTACATAAAGTAACAGTTATTAATAAAATTTGTTTATTGTAAAGTCATACAAGTCTTGTGTTAATTAAGTGTTACTACTGTATAAAATGATTAAACTAACTGTAAGTTGTTAGAATATGTGCAGTTATATGCCCTCAGAGCCCCTTAAATTTTATTAAAAGAAAAAAAAAGGTCTATAGATAACTATGAAATTTTTGTGTGAACAAATACACAAATAAATAAATATAAACAAATAAAGTTTATAAAAAAATCTATAGACTTTTTGTAAAATTATTTGTTTACAGACATGAAATTTCTCATAGACTCTTTGTTTATAGATATGATATTTTTGTGAAATTTTGTCTGTAGACATGAGGTTTTAGAGACAACATTTTTGTAAAATTGTTCTCTACGCATGACATTTTTGTAAAAACTTTGTCTATGGACATGACATTTTTGTAAAAAAAAAAAAAAGTTTTTTTTTTACAATTATTACAATTTTGTAGTGTCTGTGTCTATCAACTGGTATTTTTGTAAAAATAGTTGTCTATAGTCATAAAACCTTTATAGAAACTTTGTCTTTTGTAAAAATTGCTGTTTCCAGCCTGGAGAATTTGTACAAACTTTGTCTATATAATATTTTGTAAAAAATAGTTGTCTATTTTTATGGCCTTTATTGTAGAAACTTTGTCAGAAGACATGCCATTCTTGTATAAAAAATGTTTATAGTCATGGAACCTTTGTAAAAACCTTGTCCTTTTTTAAAATAAAAATTGTCTTATAAAATCGTAAAGTTTATGTAAAAATAGCTGTCTTCAGTCATGGCAATTTCTTGTACGAACTTTGCCTACATGATATTTTGTGAAAATAGTTGTTTATACAGTAGTTATAGCCTTTATTGTAGAATCTTTGTTTCTAGACATGACATTATTGTACAAGAAAATAATTATCTATAGTCATGAATCTGTAGAAACTTTGTCTATAGACATAAAATTTTTGTAAAAATAATTGACTCTAGTCATGACAATTTCTTGTACGAATTTTGTCTATATAATATTTTTGTAAATAGTTGTCTATAGTTTTGGCCTTCATTGTGGAAACTGCATCTAGACATGACATTTTCGGAAAAAAAAAAAAAAATTAAACAACAACAAAAAAAACCTGTCTGTAGCATGGAACTACAGAAACTTTGTCTATAGACATGATATTTTTGTAAAAATAGTTGTCTCTAGTCATGACAATTTTTTGTACAAACTTTGTCTACATGATATTTTGTGGATGTCTATAGCTATGGCCTTTATTGATTCTTTTGATTGTGTAAAGCTGCTTTGGGACAATGCCAATTGTTAAAAGTGCTATACAAATAAAATTGAATTGAATTGAATTTATTGTAGAAACTTTGCGTATAGATAATAGATAATAGTTGTCTATAGTCATGGAACCTTTGTAGCAACTTTGTCTACAGACATGACTTTTTTTTTATTGTTGTCTAAAATCATGACATTTTTGTAAAGATTTTGTCTAAAATCATGACATTTTTGTAGAGTCTTTGTCTATGGACATGAACTTTTTGTAAAAAATAGTTGTTTTCGGTCATGACAATTGCCTATACGAACTTTGCCTACATGATATTTTGTGAAAATAGTTGTCTATACAGTAGTTTAAGCCTTTATTGTAAAATCTTTGTTTCTAGACATGACATTATTGTACAAGAAAATAATTATCTATAGTCATGAATCTGTAGAAAAGTTTTTTGTAAAAAATAAAAATAAAAAAAAAGTTTTTTTTGTAATTTTTTTTTGTTAACATTTTTGTAAAAAAAAAAAATTATCTATGTTCATGGCCTTTGTTGTAGAAATGTAGTTTCTAGACATTGCATTTGTTTAAGAAAAAAGAAAAAAATCTGTGAAACAGACATTCAAAAAGAAACTGTTCCTAAAAACAGATCCTGGACTGTTACCAGATGTCTTTCAGTTTTTGTTTTTTTTTGTAAATTGTCCACAGGAAATCCCATAACCCCTTATTGAACCATCTTGCAGGCACTCTTTACAAAAAAAAAAGTAAAGTGACATTGATTTTAATATCCAGCCTCACCTGCTTCACACTTTGCTCCTGTTGAGATGCTCGGGTGAATAATTCCATGTTTGATTACAACTAGTGCTGTCACGTTATACACACTTACACACACAAAGGTAAATGAACTGTATTAAAATAACGCGCGGTACAACAGGAATGTGAGAACACGTTGAGTCGTGTTTGTGTTTTAGATGAGCTGAAATGAAGCTGTTTTCGGAGAGGTTTGTCTTGCTGTCTATTCTGGGATTAAATCCATATATTATGGCTCATCGGTGCTTTAAAGGGAATCTTGGTGACATGAGCCAAAGGCAGACAGAGCACTGGGTGTCCAGATAAGCGGAGGTGAACAGAGGATGCATAGGGGAGGACTGCTGTGCTGTGCTGTGTGTGTGTGTGTGTGTGTGTGTGTGTAGTGAAGCTAGATGATGTTTGTGGAGCTTATCGGCTCCTGGGCACACACGCCTGCTTGGCCTTCCTATGCCCATGCGTAAACAGGAAGCAGTCTGGTTTGTGTGTGCATTTTTGTGTGTGTGTGTGTTTGCATATGTGTAGCTATACACTCTCTGAAATTTCTATTTTCAGGCCTAAGTGCTCACTTTGCATCTATTATTCAAACTCATTCAATCCACTGCTTTCATACCTGTGCTCCTCTCAGGCCCTTTCTCCTTCATGTGCGCTCTTCCGCCCCTCCTCCCTGCATCACTCACTCTCTTTCTCGTCATCCTCCTCTCGAACTCTTCAAGCTCTTTAATCCTCATCCAGTTCACTTCCACTCACCCTAATGACTTTAGGTGCTCTTTTTTTTTCACGTCAGTTCCCATTTCACGTCTCTCCCTGAGTGCTCTCTGAAGCTTCCTGGTAAATTTCACTTAAAGCCCTGAAACTTTTTCAAGACTTGCTGAATGCACACAAAACTCACGCTAATGTCATCAACGCTCATTTAGGCAGCACGGTAATTAATCTTGATTTGGCAATTAAATCGCTGCAGGGTTGCCATAGAATAGTTTCAAAAAGGGCAAATTAAATACTTAAAATAGTGCATTGGAGCTTTTCCAACACAGTACTTTTCCTTGTAGCTGCAGCGATACCTTAATGCGTACTAAATCGTATGTATGGTTTCTATAAATCTTTATACATTTAAAAATCTTTGAAGGCACACTGTTGGACCACTCTGACCATCATACTGACCATCATATCGTAAATAAGCCTTTCCTTAGCTGTTGTCATGAAGTTATTAGTTTTATGCCGTAGCACTGCAATTTGCCTTTTGCAGAACTGAGCGGCCCAAACCTTTCCCAGCATCCCGGGAAAACTCGACTATTATGTCTGATACCAACGAGAGAAACAAAAATTCAGACAAGAAGATAATGGTAGCTTAATAGCTAATGTGATATGTTTTACTTTTCACTTAAGCTCTTCATCTCTATAGTCATCATTCTTGAGTTGTTTTGTATAGTAATATAAAGGTCCCTCCTTTTGCCACCATAACTGCGATGTACTGCGATGTACCTTTCTATCACAACCAGCATTAATTAAGCATCAATTCATCAGTTTGATTTACACTAGTTTTTCTCTTGGATTGGACTGCACGGGCCAGCCTTCACTCCCAAAGTGCATCAGTGAGCTTTGGCCACCCATGACCCTGTCGCTAGTTCCCCGGTTTTCCTTCCTTGGATTACTTTTGTTATTCCCAGACCAGGAACATCCCCCATGAACTGCAGTTTTGGAGGTCTCTGACCTGGTCCTCTAGCCATTACAATCTGGCCCTTGTCAAAGTCACTCAAATCCCAATGCGTGCCCATTTGTTTCTGCTTCCAACAAAAAAAGGTTTACTTGCTGCCCAATATATCCCACCTACTTCCAGCCGCCATCTCAATCATTGAGATAATGAAAATGTAGCTACTGTGAGAAATTGTAATGGCTAGACAACTGGGTCAGAGCACCTCCAAAACTGCAGGTTGTGTAGGATGTTCCTCGGCTGCAGCGGTCAGGACATAACAAAAGTAATCCAAGGAAGGAAAACCGAACTGAACTGGCGAAAGGTTAATGGGTGGCCAAGGCTTAATGATGCACATGGGGGGGCGAAGGCAAAATTCACGAAAAGGTTAATGTTGGTTGTGATAGAAAGGTGTTAGTTACAGTGCATTGTTGTTTTTGTGGCAAAGGGTGGATCTACTCAATATTAGGCAGGTGGTCACAATGCTATGGCTGATTAGTGTATACAGTATATACGTAGTCTTTTAACAAACAATGGTGTAACAAAGCAGCTGTACATGGCCAGGGGTAGCCCAGTGGTTAAGGCATTCGACTACGGTCCGGAAGGTCCCAGGTTCAAACCCTGGCACTACCATGTTGCCCCGTTGGACCTTTGATTAAGGCCCTTGATCTGCTCAGATGTATGATGAGATATAAATGTAACTCGCTCTGGATTAGGGCGTCTGCCAAATATTGTAAAAAAGAAAAAAATCTAACAGGCAATTAAGTAGCATAGAAATAAGCAAAAGAAAACAACTGATCATTTTTCATGCTTTTGAAAATAGAGGCGACCTGATGTGCGCAGTGAGGATTCTGCTTAGAGCAAAAGCTGCACCGGGTCTGGCCTTTAGAAATCTTTCCTGATCTTGCTCGCTCTCTCACTTATTCTTTGAGTAAATGCTGTTCTTGTGTGTATGATGAAATATAACCCTCCCGGCGCCTCATACAGCACTAATTGTGTTGTGGTCGCAGTACGAGTATATAATGTCTTAGGATGAGCACGGCACAGTCTTCATGATTGCAGCAGCAGTTCCTTGATCCAAATCTACAAGATCCAGGAAGGATTATCGACTTAAGCAATGAGAAAGAGTCGACTTTTTTCAAAAAAAGGGAGGGGTTTATAAATACAATACATACAATATTTATACATGCGGGACCACGGACAGGAGATGAAAATGAGTCACAAGTGCAGAAGCTCCAAGCTGAAGTGAAGCGTCAGGATGAATCAGGTGGGCCTGGAGGGTGAGAGGAGACACAGCGGTAGGGATGTGTCAGGATCCGGTACTGATAAGAAAACCAGGTGGCGGGAAAGAGAGCGCGAGAGAGAGAGAGAAAGAGAGAGAGAGAGAGAGAGAGGAAGATTCCTAGTGCCATTAGGCCTCTATTATGAGTAAACAGGAAAAGACTGAAATGATTGTCCTTTGTATTCAACCATACAATACACATACTGTATAGAGACTGGTTTAATTTTCATTCATTCATTCATTCATTCTTCTATACTGCTTATCCTGTGTACAGAATCAGAGGGGCCTTGATCCTATTCCGGGAGACTTAGGGCACGTACACCATGTATGCGGTGCCAATCCATCACAGGGTTTTATTTAAATTTTTGGAATTTTTTATGAATTGTTTGCAGTTTAACACAACATAGCTAAAGAAGTGACTGAAGAACGCTTTATTTTTCTTTTCTAAACTGATGTTTCCAAAGCTTATCAGATCGGTTTCATAATTCACAAATAAATCATTATTTGCGTTCACAATTTACGAATTACTTTAATTTGCCTTTACAAACCGTACGGCATTTCATGAACATCCCTGCATTTGCATGTATTTTTGAGACTTCCCTGACAAGGGCGTTCTTTTTCGGCGATCATACTCCTACAATTTCAGGCAATCACATGAACGAGAGTATGATTGAATGTGACTGCAGAGTATTACTTCAGCACAGCATGATATGTGTGGTTTTGCACAGCTGTAATGGGCTTATCAGACTTTTTATGGGACTTACATGTGTAGTACAGCAACCTGAGGCCCGAGGATGTTAATGTTCCAAAATATGCTCTACCTTCAATCATACCTTCGCATCATATGAATGCATGTATGACAATTTCAGGAATTACATGGATGTGAACATAAATGCTTTACATTGCAATGCAAAATATCACACCCAAAAAAATTCATCGGATGACTTGATATCAGCGGTCTCAGAACAAATGACATGATAATAATAAAACGTTTCATCACTGGTGGCACAGTGGCTTAGTGTTAAGCACTGTCGCCTTGCATCTCCAGTTTCTAGGTTCGATTCCCACGGGTCTGTTTGCATGTTCTCCCCGTGCTTGGTGGGTTTCCTCCATGTACTCTGGTTTTCTCCAACAGTCCAAAGACTTGCAGATTAGGCTAATTGTCATTCCCAATTTCCCCATAGTGTGTGAATGATCGCCTTGTGCCGCTTCACAGTCTCCTGGGATAAGCTCCAGGCCCCGTGACCCTCTATACAGAATAAAGCGGTATAGATGATGAGTGATTGTTTCATCGCTTTAGTTTAAGGGGATCAGAATCATTCATAAGGTTGGCATAAGCTTTTTATAAAACCTATAACATCAATGATGAACATCTAACATCATCTATCATCTAAGATTGTAACATCATGGTTATGAATGCGTCATAATCCTATATGCAGGTTCGGTTCAAATAAAGTGTTACCATAATGTTGAATCATAAACACCGCCTAAAATTGGCTTAAGGAAGGGAATGATATCACAAGTAGTTGAGAAGAATACTTACATGACTGTCACATGATCAACTCACATTTTTACATTCTTTTCTTGTTCCAAACATCGTGACAGCGTTTCATCTCGTCTGTGCATTCAGGTGCATTCTCCTGAAATAATGAAATCATCCACAGCGCTTTTTGTAAAATATAGGGTAACTTTAAAGGTTAATGGTGGCTTATTTGAGACAGTCCGCTGGAGACAAACTCTCAGTTGAGAAAAGTCCCTCTCGGCTTCACTGTTCATTCTCTTTAGAAGAGTTATCATTATCACCCATCATTAGGACAGTTGCATAGGCTGTGACTGAATGCTATTAAGTCTCTCTCTCTCTCTCTCTCTCTCTCTCTCTCTCTCTCTCTCTCTGCAGAATGACACTTGGAGTGAGCTGTATTCCTTTGCCGTGTTTAAGGCGATGAGTCATATGCTCTGTATAGGTTATGGCCGTCAGGCTCCGGAGAGTTTGTCTGATATTTGGCTGACCATGCTCAGCATGATCGTAGGAGCAACCTGCTACGCCGTCTTCATCGGCCACGCCACCGCTCTCATCCAATCGCTGGACTCTTCTCGGCGACAGTACCAGGAAAAGGTAAGAAAGCCAGTGAAGTGGGATATCAAAGCTGATGACCTTTTGAAGGAGAGATTGGTTGTATATTTGCTTAGCTGTACTTTAATCACGGCAAATGCCACCATACTGTATATTCGCTGAGAAATGGAGGTGGAATGGCAGGGCGTGTCTATGAAACACAGTTTACAAGGATAAGATGAAGCATGCAGGTTTTTAAGGTTTTAAGGTTTGTAAGCTGGTATTGTGGTAGTGCTTGGTTTTTAACATGAGATGACAAATCAAAAGGCGGATGAATGCAAAGACCTTATCAAATCAATGCCCGGAAATATATACGTTTGTGTTTTGGTATCAGACGGATAATGGATATGTAAGAAAAACCTCCTACTAGAATGATCAGCTTGAGTATTTGTTATTATTTTAACTAAAAAAGATTTTTGTCTAATTCCTCAAACAAGACTATATCGACTTTTTACTAATAATTAAACTGCTACTCAGTGGTTAAGACACTGGACGAGTGATCGGAAGGTCCCGGGTTTAAACCCTACCATCACCAAGTTGCCACTGTTGGGCCCTTGAGCAAGGCCCTTAACCCTCAACTGCTCAGATGTACAAATGAATAAAAGTGTAAGTCTCTCTGGATAAGGGCGCCTGCCAAATGCCATAATGTAATGTACTGATTGCTCAATTCTGATGGTTCAAGAGGTCCTGATTATGGGCAGATTACAGACTTAAATTCATGCACTCATTTTAATACTTTAGTAAACAATTCATAAAGGGACTTACAGTGTTGTGCAAAAGTCTTGATCCTCATTTGTTTATATTTTACTTACAAAAGTCAGACCTTCTTAAATTTTTAATATAGTTTTGTGGAATAGTTCTCCAGGATTGCTGAAGGACTTTTTTGGCTCTCATACTTGGCGGGTTTTTGGCTCTCATATTCAGTCCAGTCCCTGTACCTGAGCACTTTTAGAGGAATGTTTTTTGTATGTTAAGCCACACTGTGACCTATGAATCATTCAAGCACAAAAACATGAAACTTAAGGCATGAACCAGTGAGAACTAGGCGCAGATGATGACACATGATCATGCCAGTGATTAGTATATTGGTGGTGATTAGAATAAGTAGTGCTGAGTGGTTGGAACAGACGAGAGGGGAAATGAGGTTGCTGCTAAGATTGTTACATAAACCACCAATTGGTATCTTTTGGCTGTTTGAAGTCTCTCACAGTAAAACATTTGTTCTCATTTCTTTAAATTTAATCTACATCATTAAAATTTGAAGAAAAGGGTACTGCACAGTACTGCAGACGGTTGGTACACCACATTAACTTCAATCATATGAGGTCTGATTAAGGGAAACAATCTAATTGGTTTGTTTAAGCCAAGTCATTTTATTTCTATCTGTTTTGGGGGGAAAAAAAAGAGCTATTGTGTTGTTTTGAGAAGCTAGCTCACTGGAATGATCCATGGCAATAACAGAAAGCTGCAGCCGTTTGCAATCACACCAGAGGAAGATGTATTGGCTGCTGGAGTTGAGTGGAACTTCCTGCCACAGCAGGAAATTGTCTTATTGTTTGGAAGAAAAATTCGCTGACCCTGGGGAGGTCCATTAAAGGCCCACAAAAGGCTTTTACAGAGGTTAGAAGAAGAATTTCTTTGCCTCAGGCAGGTAACTCCTGCCAGCAACTGTGATGAGTCGCCACACCAACATACACTGTAGTAGCTATTATTTGTCAGTGTCAGTGTTTCTGAGATTACAGTGACATTGTTGATATACACTCACCGGCCACTTTGTTAGGAACGCTTGCTTTGCTTGTCACTGCAGAAGAACACATAATATCATACAGATGATTTTATCACTATTATAATGAATCAGACTGAGGAGGAAAATGTGATCTCAGCCACTTTGACCAGAACATGGTGGTTAGTGCCAGACAAGCCGAGAATGACTGATCTTCTGTGATTTTCACACACGATAGTGTGTCACAGTAGTCAATAGTTTACAGAGAATAGTGCAATATACATCCAGTATTCTGGTTTGAGAGAGGTCAGAGGAGAATGTAAAGCCTGGTTCGAGTTGAGAGGAAGGTGACAACAACTCCAATAGCCCTTGTAACTCTTTGCATCGATGGTGAGCAGAAAAGCATCTCACATTGATACAGTAAATTCATATCAAGTTCCAGGTCTGATCAGGCAAAAAGGAGATCATGAGGCTGCAATGAGCAAAAGCCGATGGAAACATGACATTTGAAGATGAAGGAAATTAAATACTTTTCAATTGTCCATTGTGTGAACAAAATAGTTTTAATTTCGGCTGCATGGATCGATTAACAGTGACCAGAATCGAATAATTTTTAGCTTGATTGTTCCCAGATGATCTCAAATACATCTGATTCTGTGCCAGAAAGAGGAGGTGCAACAGGAAAACGATCACTCTATCATTCAATAATTGCACATTTGAATCTCGGTTGATGCTCAAGCCATCAGTAGCTGGGAGTTTAGGAAGCAGATTGGGTGTGCTCTCTCACACCAGTCATAGCAACACTAGAACGTCATGACCATCTGTGAGCTCACACAGATAGCACTTTCCTCCGAGTGTTTGATGCCGCCCCCTAACTGTGCGTTAGCAGTAGTTCCAAAAAATGCGGTCAGCTGGCACCACGTGTTCTGAAGGAGCGAACAATAGCCCTCTCTCTCCCTGGTTCTTAACTGAAGCAGGATTTTAAGTTTGTACAAAAATGCTTTGTCCAGCATCATGGAGCACTTTTTACTTGCTATTTAATAGTCAAGATTTTGTTCTAAACACACAGTAATCTACTTCATATAAAGAAGAAAAACACAGATGGCATAATATATGCTTATTACTTTTGCCTGAGGCTTTAAACTAAGAAAAAGTATGCTTTTAAAAATTATTGTTTTAAAAATATTTAATCAGATGAATGTATAATTTATATTTTAATATTTGTCTTAAAACCAGTAACGTTATCTCAACACCAAAACCAATCGAAGCCCATTAAATTTTAAATGCTGCCAGAACTGTTTATTTATTTACTTACATTCGGTGCTTGTAAACCTGCAAGTTATGGTTGTAAGTTGGCTGTGTTGTAACTGCGTCTGTTCTGTAGTGTTTTTTCCCCACACATATTGGTTACTGAATACAGATATTATAATTATGTATTCTGAAAATATAACTTTATTATTTATATTCAGTTCCAGTGCAACCTTGTCAAATAACGATCCATCAATTTGGACCTCGGTCACTTAGTATGCCACCACAGTACACAACCAAACTGATGTTCGAGCCATACATACTAGAAATGCTGACATCTACAGTAGATTCCAACAGCAAATAACAGCATGACCTAACTTGCTTATTAATACTAACTTATAACTTGAATAAAACAATTTTTATAAAAAATGTATAAAATGAATGGAATTGACAAAATGTTGTGGTATTTAAGGAATAAATCCCCACTGTTGATGATTTTCCTGTTACAGTGAGCTCCATCGTGTTTTATTCCACTTAGACCACAGCAATGTGATGATTTCAAAACAATGAAGTCATTTATAAATTCTTTGCCTAACCCTGACATACTGTTTGAGCCTATTTTGACTTATTTAGACATTTAAGAGCAATAAAACCTCTTAAGTTACATTGTTCTTGCTTAGGATTTTATGACGTTTCTCAAAATGGCCCAGATTTTACAAAAATATAATTAAACGGTTAAATTATTTTCATTGTTTCATTGGATTATATTTTCACTTTTTACTACATTACTTAAATAAAATGTGTATACTTTAACTTAAATACCTTTCCCTTAAGTATCTTCATTACCCATTACCGCACCAATTCGAGTTGGTTATGTACAGTTATGCCTATCTTTGGTCTTGATCTTTGTGGAACCCCACCTTGAAATCTGCATCGAGCAGCATCTCCCTGCTGGATAAGATGCCTCTTATGCCTGCCGAAATTCACTAAATTATTGGCATTTAAAAACTTCCATCCAACCTGGATTAGCACATCAGGGTCAGGTACATCACTACCATTAAAAAAAAATGTTAATTAGTTATTTTTATAAGCTTGTTTAGATATGACTAGGCAAATGTATACTACTGTAGCTACTGTTGCTGATTAGGGGCTATAAAACCGAGCCCCTAGAATTTGGTCAGGAGCTCTTGAGGAGGAATCTCCTCATGGTTGGTACAGTGATGAGGAACAAGTCTTAGCTGCTCTTTGTTTTAATTGCAAAAGTAATACGACCTTCCCAGTACACCAGCCATGGCAGTGCAGCAATCTGAATCTGGCCAGTGATCACTGATTAAATCGCATCAATTAAACAATTAACAATTAAATATTAATCATCCAATTATTAACGGTTAAAAGAGTAATAATCTGGTTACTTGTATTACTGTGTTACTGTAGGAGCATATGGGAGTACTGTAATGTTAAAATGTTTAACCGAAATTATTGTGTAACTTGACATAATAATGTAATTATGTATTCATTCTTTTTAAAGATATTCAGTATAGAATCCATCAAGTCAAAGCTAAGCTGAATAATTACACACTTATGTTTAATTAATTACTTAAATCACAACTTGTGATTATGATTAACAGAAGATTAATTGTTCAGCCCTAATGTGTGTGCAAGTGTGTGTGTGCAAGTGTGTGTGTGCAAGTGTGTGTGCAAGTGTGTGTGCAAGTGTGTGTGCAAGTGTGTGTGCATGTGTGTGTGTGCGTGTGCATCAATATGTGTAATCGTGTGTGTGTGTGTGTGTGTGTGTGTGTGTGTGTGTGTGTGGTTGTGCGTGTCAACATGTGTGAGCGTGAGTGCGTGTGTGTGAGTCTGTTTTTTTTTTTTTGGTGTGTGTGTGTGCATGCGTGTGTGTGAGCGCAAATATTAAAATAAATATTAAATATTCCTCTCCTGATCATTATGAGTTGCACAACATAAAACAGTTTTAATCCCAGCACAAACACACAACCAGAGTTGATCACCCAACATAAAACCCTGCCCAGATTAATCACGCTGTATAATGATTTGCCTGTTTTATTTAGCACGCATGACTCACCAGATTGTCTGCTTTCATTTATGAAACTATATGCATTCTTTTTTTTCTTCATTCATATCAGTAGATCTGAATTTCCTCTTCATTAATACGACATCAGTCTTTCACTTGGCAGTTCAGTCAAGGACAAAGTCACTTTCTAATAATCTTTCTCTTTCACCTCTTTCTTGCTTTCTTTTTTTCTCAAGCTTTTATCGATATGTATCTTTTTATATCTATCACGTTCTCACTACTGTACATCTCCTTTCTTTCTCTATTAGTCTGGATATACCTCTTACCCTCACTATCTATCTATCTATGTATCTATCTATCTATCTATCTATCTATCTATCTATCTATCTATCTATCTATCTATCTATCTATCTATCTATCTATCTATCATATTGTCCTTTCAAGTTAATAAAAAGCAATCTAACTCAGCAGTGCATGATGGACATAAATATTATAAAAGCTTTATTATACAGTGAGACATATTTAAGAAAACAAATTGCTAACAGTCACACATTTGTGTGTACACACATACAAGTATACAAACACTCACATCAGTGGGAGGAGTGTGTGGGTGGACAGTCAGTCGCTCACTCACAGTCCCTCAGGTTGGGACATTTTTATTTATTTATTTATCTTTTAACTCTGTATTTTAATGCATTTTTTTTCTTTTGCATGAAAAACATCTCACGGGTTTAGGACCAATGGTAACAGTGTAGTTCGTTGTTTTGTGGAGATTTTTTTCCTCCAGGCTGTTTATCGCTTTTATTTTTACTAATAATTTTCCGACTGTTCTTTTTTCTGCCTGCTCTCTCTATATCCGTCTGCGTCTCCCAACACACCATCTTCTTCACAGTTTTTTTTTCTGTACCTACATAAGGTCTCTTTAAATGTGTCTGTCTCTTCTGAGACATGCTCTCTTCCTGATTTTCTCACTAGTCTCACTCATTTGTAGGGGCCATGACGGACTGTCTTGAAGCTGTCACCTTTCCAGATTATTGCAGAAATTAGACTAAATATAAAATCAACCCACAATCGGTCATAATCCTGACACTCAATCATAATATTTAGTTGGATAATTACTGCAATGGTTGTAAAGCTCACTCTCTCATTGTCTATACCGCTTTATCCTGTATACATGGTCGTGTAGAGCCTGGACCCTATCCCAGACCTTGGTCCTAAGTGCATAGATAGGGTACCAATCCATCCATCACTTATTCAGCCTATTCTGCATGTCTTTGGACAGTGGGAGGAAACCCACCAAGCATGGCAAGAACACGCAAACTTCATGCACCCAGACCTGTGGCGGGAATCGCACCCGGACCCTGCATGTACAGTATAAGGCGACTGTTTTAACCACTAAGCAACCGTGCCACCTGGTTGTAAAGCTTTCCAGAATAAATACTGTTTTTTTTTAATGGTGCGTCTTCAGCTGTTCAAAAACAGAAACAGTTTAAACGTCAAGACAGGGTACTTAAAGCTAACGGCCCAGCTGCCATTTTTTCTTTCTCGCCTCGAGCAGCTTTTATTCCATCTTGTCTTCAAGCTGTCTCGGTGATCAATGTTACAGCACTGAGACATTTATTGCTCTTACTAGTACTGGTTGAATGAGTCACTATGGGCCACACTGTTGTTCTATAAACCTCAAGGAAACTTTAAACACATCTGTAGTCCAGTCAAATCACTCTCCTGTAGCTCGAGAAAGCTAAGTCAATTAAAAATCCTGACTGGCTGCGTTATTGTTCATGTTAATCAATATAATGAAGTGTGCACTTGAGTAAAATCTGAATGTGTACTGTAATTGAGGCCGTATGAAAAACACCTGAAGGTTGTTTTGGAGAATGTTGTCTTGGGATCTGTGTGCGTGGAGTTTGCATGTTCTCCTTGTGCTTGGTGCGTTTCCTCCCACAGTCCAAAGACATGTAGGTGAGGCCTCAGTGGCATTCCCAAATTGTCCCTAGTGTGTGTGTGTGCCTTGCGATGAATTGGCACCTGGTCCAGGGTGTACCCCACCTTGTCTGCTGGCATAGGCTTCAGGCTTCTATGACGCTGCATACAGGATAAAACAGTATAGATGGTGATTGAGTTAGTGCATCTATGAGGAGTCATGTAAACTTATATGTAGCCAAAAGGCAAAGAGAATAAACCACTGAAGTGGTGGACAGCCCTGTAAATCTCTTAAGTTTCACTTTATGTCGCCACTTACTCCGTTTTACAATAGCCTCAGCTATTTTAACAGTTTTGGGGTTGAGTCCCAAACAACGTAAAATGGAGACCTAGTGTGCTATGTAGGCTAAAAGATAAATCTAAAAGATCAGGCACGGAGTTGACATGAGCAGTAGACCACCAATGTGTTTGAAGTAAGGCAGACCACACTTCAATGAAGGTCTCCACAGAGCATCAGATTCTCCAGGGTGAGACTGACAGAGTGGCTTAAGGACATTTTGCTCTTATCAGGCTCTTCCCAAAGGACTATGAGGTGGCCTTGACATTCAGAGATGGCTCCTTCTATGGTGAGCCCATGCTAAGTTCTGGCCCAGTTCCCATGCTAAGTTTCAGCTCAGCTCCCTTGCCAAGTTTGAGTATTCTAAACATCAACTGATTGCCCATGGTTTGTTCCGGGCCAGCACTCATGCCAACTTTCATTCCAGAGCCTGACCTAAGTCTGTCACAGCCCCCATGCCAAGTTCTGTTCCACCTCCCCATGCCATGCTCCCATGCCAAATTTTATCACAGCTCGCACCTAGCCCCCATGCCCAGTCCCAGTTCATCTTTGGTCCGGCCAACAAGCCTCTGAATGAACTCTGCTCCATTCTATCTCAGCTTCAGCTTTGAAGAGACCAATGTGGGAAAGTAGAGTGGCTGCCACAGTGGTCACATTCTTGGACCTTTGTTTTGCAAAGTTCTTAGTGTTTCAGTACACCGATGACTTCCTGTTTTAACTGAATTCACAAACTTTGGATTTATTGCTCATTAGTTGCCTTACATAAACGGGCATTGGTGGCTTAGTGGTACTGTAGGTTCCTTGCTTGCCATGTGGAAGGTCTAGGTTTGATTCCCAGTCAATTCCCAACCCCAGCCATTGGATGCAGTGCTGGTCCAAAATCTGGGTAAAATAGGAGGGTTGCATCAAAAAAAAAGACATCAAAACGTGTCAACCCCATCATGGGAGCAGCCAACAGAACACCACCAAAAAGTTGCCTTATGGAATCCTTTCAGCTTCATTGTTTTTTTGCCTAGCATTAATTGTCCACATGATTGTCTTTATACTTGCGTAGCATGTCCATTATTAGACAGTGGTTCTCCGTTTTTACCTCTTTGTTTAATGTTAGCTAATGTTATGAGTCCATGGCCTATTTTCTTGTGTTTTGTTTAGTGCCTATAAATACTGCATGCATGCAAAGGAAACATTCCTGCCCTTGCACTTGCATCCTTGCCTCCCCCATTTCATCACACTTTGTGATGAAGTGTGTATTCAAGCCTATATATGACCCACTTACTGATCTGCAGTCTGCAATTAGATTCGCCTTAGCTGAGAAGCCGGGGTTGTGTCCTGCTGTGTGATCATGCATGCTAGGGTGGGATCATTTGTGTGTGTGCGTATGCATGTGCATGCGTGTGTACTTGCGTGTGGCTAAGATATTACAGCATCCCACTAGACAGGCAGAAATTGCTGAGGTAGCAAAACAGTGTTCTGCCGATGTCCTTTTGAAGGTGATATACACTGTGTGTGTGTGTGTGTGTGTGGGAGAGAGAGAGCGTGCATGTGCGCGCGCACATTTCTATGGTGCGTTTGGTGTCCTTGAGGGTAGAGTAATAAGCTGATGAGAGACCGAGGGTTTCTGTAGGCGACGTGTAAGAGGTTGCCTGCATTATGTGCCGTATTTAAGAACTGTTTTAGATAATTTTGTCACTCAAAGCCCTGCTTTATTGTAAAGGTGACTATTACATGAGAGTGGCTCAAACCCCTCTCCACCCCACACATCTTCCACTATACTCTTCCTTTCAGCACTCAGAGTGTAATCCTATCTCTTTTGTGCCAATGCGACACCGCATGAGAGGATCTATTCACGGTTCCTCTTTTAAAGGCGCGACTTCAACCAAAAAACGCAAGCGTTGGCTGATAGAGAGTGACAGGTTATGTCAAACAGGCAGCATTTTTCTGTTTGTATTATTCTAATTCTTGCATTCCTGGTTCATGATTAGTGACATTTCCGGGTTTTCAGAGAGGTGTTCCGCTAATTCGAAAACTGGAAGAAGATGAAAAGACTTCTTCCTCATCTGAAAAGAAGATGAGGAGGTCTATAATTATCCTGTGCATAGTTGATCCTGACTTAATCAATCCTTTTCATGTTCAGGTCTGCGGTGTATTATAAGACCTGATCATGTGGGCTATGCTAGAATTTCTAGTAGGGTTATCGTCCTTAGTGCACATATTTACACACTCTGGGATCCTTAGGAGGAGCGCTCATCACACTTTTGAATCATGTTAGGGCAACGGAGTAATTACGGACTTTAGAGCTCACAACGAGGTGCAAATCGATGACATTTGAAGAACGAATCATATGAAAAGCATATTTAAAGACTGATTGCAGACGATGCTTGACCTTGCCTTTCTTGACGACTTGGCACACTCAGCTTTGTACACGGAGAAACATGTTTGTAGAGACCGCAGGAAAATCATTGGAAAGAGTGATGAGTGGCTCATCAGTTGATTTGGTTTGTTCACCGCAATTTTAGTTAATCTCTGCCAAAAACCCCCCCCACCTCACCCACTTTTTTTTTTTTTTTTGGCATAGCCAGAAAATTCAGAAATAGCATCCCAGTGCACGCTCACTTACTGTACATGTCAGTGGGGAAATGAAGACTGGTTTAGCATTTGATACGGATAATAATTTATCTTACATGTGTCTTTTGCAACAATACATAATATTTTATAATTTAAGAAATTTGTTGCGCGTATGTCTGGAAGCCGTTTAAAATTTGCCAAGCGAAGCTTCATATTTATTTATTTATTTATTTATTTTCGCATTTTATGCAATTTTGTGCAATGGGTCCCAAGAATGTTATCAAGGATGGTAGCAAGAAAAAAATGGTGCCAAGAGGAATCATAAATTAAGGTTAAGTGAGGTTTAATGTCAATTTATTTCATATTTTACTTCATTAATATGTCTTTTCTAAATGTTTTGATTGTTTTAGTTTTAGTTTTTATTTGTTTATAGTGTTGGAAATTGGTAATATTGGTAATTTTGGGTGGCTGGAACAGATTATCCAGATTTACATTATTTCCTATGGGAAAATGCGTTTCGCAATACGAAATTTCACCTTAAGAACTCCTGAACTTGCCTCCAAAAAACAGATTAAATTTCAATAATCAGCATGAAATTCTACAGTTTTATGTATGTGAACAGAAAGGCTACTTGTAGTCCTATCCCATTAGTGGTGCGCTGCCCTGCCATTCTTCCTTGCCTGGTCATGATGTCTTTGACATTTCCCCAAGAACTTCTTTTGTTACTATGGTTAGTAACTATGGTATAGTACCCCATACTGAGTGCTGACAAACAAACAAGATTATTCAGTCAACATTCATTTTAATTTACATTTCTCTTAATGCAATTTCTCCTAGTGCAGTAAAATCCTTCTATATTTCTGTCTTTCTATTCTATCCTACTTTTTTTTTTTTAGGTCACGAGCAGCCGTATAAGCATTTCACTGCATATCATACTGTGTATGGTTGTGTATGTGACAAATAAAGTTTAAATTGAATTTCAATTTCATTTTCATTTCAGTCAGCAAATATTGTTTTGTTAATGTTGTTTGTGTACTTTAATGTTCCATAAAGCTCAAATCGAAACCACTGAAAGTACTGTATTTTCACGACAACTTCATGTTATTAGTTGTAAGTTCTAGTTTCTTTCATGGACATACTGTACTGTACATCAAAAGGTTGGACACAAGTGTGATTTATTTTTCTACATTCTAGAACAATACTTGAGATTTGATGAACTATGAAAGAATACTTATGGAATTATGGAATTAAGCAACAACAACAGTCAGTTGTTATTTTACTGTTATGGAACAGTTCTTGAAAGAACAGTATTGTGGCAAGTGCGTTTGCAAAACCCATCAAGCACCATGATGAAACTGGCTCTCATGAAGACCATCCCAGGAAAGCAAGACCAAGACTTACCTCTGCTGGAGAAGAGAATTCAATTCAATTCAATTTTATTTGTATAGCGCTTTTAGCAATTGTCATTGCCGCAAAGCAGCTTTACACAATCAA
>JAOVVB010000023.1:6359822-6375068 GCA_028570985.1 Heterobranchus longifilis | reverse complement strand
AATTAAATTAAATTTTATTTGTATAGCGCTTTTAACAATTGTCATTGTCGCAAAGCAGCTTTACACAATCAAAAGAAAATTATGGAAGTTTGTATGAAATGTAAATGTGTGAGAATGAACATTATTAGATAGTCCCTGATGAGAAAGCCGAGAGCGAAAGTGACAAGGGAAACACTCCCTGAGATGGCAATAGGAAGGAACCTTGAGAGGAACCAGACTCAACAGGGAACCCATGATCTACATTCATACTGTGTGTTAAGCAGCTGGAAGTTCAATAGTTCAACAGTTGATGTCTTTAAGTTAATATGGACTCCAGTTCATTATTGGAGGCTCAGGTAGACTGTTAGAAATTACAGTCTTGAACTATCGAGCGACTGCAGTCACAAGTCCTCAGAGAAAAGCTATCTGCATCAGCCGAGGCCAAGACCGTCTTAATGGTAAAGTGGAACCATCCACAGTCACCATACGCATCTAATGAAATGGATGCTCATAAAATCCAGAGATATCAATTTTAACATCTGACTTTGCCTAAACATCTGTTTTTCTTCTGTGTTCACCAAAAAAACATATTTGTTACGTCGCACAGTTTTTCTGTCTTTGGCTTGAGGATGGCAATACCTACTGTATGCTCAGAGTGGTTGAAAACAACAGGTGTGGAATTTCACTATGCAAAATAGCAGATGCAAATCAAGGTGCTTTGTGTGTATGTGGTTTGTTTTTCCTACAGAAATCTGTTTGCTAACTCGAGGGCGCCGGACAGCGAGTGTTCAGGCAGAGACATACTGCCGTCTTTACTCACTCTCTGTGGACAACTTCAACGAGGTACTAGAGGAGTACCCTATGATGAGAAGAGCATTTGAGACTGTAGCAATCGACAGACTTGATCGTCTAGGTAAGAGGGTTGCACTCTCCTATTAACGTGGATTAAGGTTTAACAATAATGTTGTATAAGCGTTTGTTTCTTTGAGATATTAAATTTGAGTGATGATGGTGTGTCACCTGCTCTGAGAAAACCCTTAAAGTAAAAAAAAATCAATGACAATGAAAACAACATTTGTCTTATGTTTTCCTAGTAAAACAGACAGGATGTAAAAAACAAATACAGTATTTCCATAGTTTTAGTCAGTCAGCTGAGTCATGCACTGACTCTAAGAAAGGAATCTGTTAGAGCAGCAAAAATTCCATAAAATGCTGTACAAATATCTTCTGGATGTATGACAGATTACCGGTATTATGGTATTAAAAAGAAGATCAAATGTGTCATGACAACCTACTTTGTAATTGAATTGCCATCTTCTATACTTTCTCTACCAGGTAAGAAGAACTCCATCTTGATGCACAAGGTACAACATGACCTCAACACTGGAGTTTTCAACAATCAAGAAAATGAAATGATTCAGGAAATTGTGAAGTACGACCGTGAGATGGTCAAACTGGTGGACTTTCAGCGTCCACGTGCCATGTCTATGACAGCTTCAATCCCTGGTGGCATATTTGCCCCACCTGGCCAGGCACAAGGCACCTCAGCCATTGCCACCTTACAGCAGGCCGTAGCCATGAGCTTCTGCCCACAAATGGCTAATCCTTTGGTGGGCCCGGGCACTCTACAATCTCCCCGCATGGTTCGGCGCTTCCAGGTAATCCAGAATATTTCCAGCCCTGCATCGGTCTCTCCCATGCAGCCACAGCCACCAGGCCCCATGCCAGGGGGTGCATGTGCTTCCGCTGCCACATCCAGTCCACCTGGGCAGAGTCCAATGGCACCAATGGGATCAAGGACATTCCAGTATGCTTGTAGCCCCATGGGTGGGCGTACAGGATCTCAGCTGTCCCTTGTTCAGCAGCATGTGCCCAGTCCAACACGCAAGGGTGCTCACTCCTTGCAACATGTGGAAAGCATGAGCCAAGATGCCCGCGCGTTGTCCAGTTCCCAAACCTCTTTGCCCCAGGACGGAGTGACAGGTGTGGGTACCAGCCCACCACTGTCAGCCCATGTTTCCTCCACATCCATCGGGCAACAGCCGGCCCCTCACCCTGCAATACCCGGGCCCTCTGGAATCAGAAGCGCTGTACCTCACAGAATAGTACAGCCTCACCCGATGTCACCTTCCACTCCGCCCCCTGTTGGCGGAGCAGGGCCAAGCTATCTTGAGCCAATAGTGCACAAAAAAGATTCTATAGTTAGCCTCCCTGAGACAGACTCGACTATTAGATCCAGTCAGTCCTCAAACCTATGACCAAACTCTGATGTATGCTGACATGGTGGCATTTGTGTGTCCTGAGGTTTTCTGTACTGAAAGGAGCAGAATGTGTAATGTGTAGGGGAAGTAATCAAATCAGTCAATGACTATTAGTGACAATGTCACCGCTGTAACTAGGATGAAGAAGTGGGATTTTCCTAGCTGGCCCACTCATATAGTTACTCAGTGCTCTTTCAGCTACCAGTTTCCCCTTTTCTGTATTGGTTATGAAGACATACTCAGAAAGGGGAATTTTCTGTTGTTTTCTGTAGAGTCCATACAATGCAATCTGGCCTGAGTTGAGACGTAAAGAAAATCAGGGACTTGTATCTCATGACAATGATGAAATTTTAAGCTTTGCAAAAGTGTTTTTGAGTGTCGTTTGTTCTGTATAATTGTAGCAAAATAACTAGCTGTTCTTCATATTCCTGTAAAATATCAATGAAAATAGTATTATTGACCGCTGGGCGATCTTATACTGATATGTAAATAGAATATGTTCAAAAAAAGGACAAAACATCTTCATTGTATGTACTCAAAAACCAAAGTTGAGCTTGGTTGAGTTCGGTCATGTACGTGTCAAATGAGCAAAGAATTCAAAAGAAATGCCATTTATTTAACTGCCTTTATTCCAAGTTTAGAAGCCATATAAGTGGTAAGTGAGTCCATGTGGGATTGTTGGGGTGGGGTTCGGCGTTAGGAGGTAAGCTTGTTATTTATTTATCAACCTGTTTTGTCATGAGAGTGTAACGCCACTGTAGTGAAGCAACCTTTTTTTCTTCTTTACTTTATTTCTCTGGGCATTTTGACAGGAGTTCTTATAATGGTAAAGGCAATACCTTGGAAGTTCTGACTTGCACTGAGAGTGCTTACTGATGAACATCACTTACTCTCTAGTAGGAGATACCAAAAAAAACGATACGTTTTGGAACGGATAACCAAAAGAATCTATATCTGAACTGTGATCCAAAATGCAATATTATACTGATTTCGCAATACCCTGCGTTTTGTCTCGCAGTTTAGTTATACTGTATGATTGCTTCATTTGGATGTACTTAAAAATATATTTTATGGCTGTAGGTTAATGGAGTGTAATAAAATGAAATGAGGGAGGAAATGTTTATGTAAATCATATTTAGTTTAAGCCTTGATTGTAAATATGAAATTCCTGAAATATTTTTGTTTGCATGCTACAATTCAGAATTGACGTTACCCAAAAAAAAGCAGATTTTTACCCAATACTGGTAGTTGAATTTGTGGTAATAATGTGCTGCAGTAATTCACTTAAATATAGCTTGAACCGGTTGAACATGGTTCATTTTTACACTTTAAGCCAGCATAATTTACCTGAAAAAAAATATTTTGTGAGGAAAAAAAATGCAGGATTTTATTATATTGACTTGACAAAAAAAACATTATTCGTTCAACTTAACTAGTATTGGCAATATTTTGCACTTTACCAAAAACTTCCAAGATATTATTCACGAGGAAGCTGATGCATGACCATTTGTAACGGGATTGTTACGAGAATTGGCCAAATTTTCTATTTGGTCAGTGGTTGAAACAAAAACGATCGTCTTGATTTAAAGAAATGTTTCTTTGTAGTTACTAGTTAACTGCTGCGTTTTTGTTTTTTTTCACTTGGCTTGTAAATACGACCTTGTAAATCAGTTGTATATGAGTCTGATTAGTTAAAGTGTGCTTACTTAATAATGAGAAAAAAAGAAAGCCTAACTCAGATGGCCGTTGGTGCGTATTTGTTCCTGAATGTATGCCGACTGGCGTTTACTGCCATGTAAATAGAATCATATCGACTAATGCAAAGTGGAAAACGTGCATATTTGCTGAGTGTTTATTGTGGTGATCAGTTGTTCATTATGCTAATTAGCTAATTACTACTTAACTCCAAAAGAACCGTTTGTGTTACCTACGTCAGCCACTACTTGCCAGAAGCTGGATGTTAGACATAAAACATATAAGGAAGAGAAAAAGTGTTAAAAAAAACAAGCACAAGTGGTATCCCCATGAGCGCCCTCTAGAGAGAGAGAGAGTATATGACAATAAATCAACATATTCCTGGTGGTTTGATGATTAGAGTTTTATCGGTGCGGTAAAAATAGCGGAATAAGCATTTCAGCTTCACATTCATGCTCAGATCCATATCTTTATTATCACTGTTGTAGATTTAGCTCATAGTCTGTGACCATTAGAGGCTACTAAAACGAAGGCTGGTGCAATCCGAGTCAATATGACTGACTGAAAGTCTATTTCGAGCCCTTCTAAGCTAACATAGCCATTTTCTTGCAGTAATAGGATATTTGATCTAATGAATCTTGAGAAACCCAAGTTGTGTGTTATCTTTAATTACTCTCAAATGATACTTCCTGTACTGTACTGCCATTTTTTTCTGAATGTCTGAGTTTTTATTTAATTTTTTTTTAAAGATTAGCGAATATTTTCTATTTTTGTTGTTGTTTATCCTACTTCAAATCCCCAAACTTCTAACAAACGAATTCCGAATGAGTTGAACTAAATTTAATGCATATCTATTGTATGTACTGCTGTGGTTTTACTGCAAATGACTGAAACTGTTTATTTTTGTAATCATGCACTTATGCTGGCCCTATTTAAGCTGCTATTTTAGGCTCTGCTAGAAAGAAATGTCTTCAGAGGATTGTATACGAGGTGGTCAAAGTCGGTGCGAACCCATAAGGCGAACCTGGCGGATATTGAAAGAAAGAAACTGATTTTAGTTTCAGCATGGAATCGATTGGCTTTATTTCACTGTAACAATAGCAATCCTGAATGAAGTATTCTTTTAAGTAGAGATTTAAAATTTTTGCTTTCTGTCTGTACTTTTCCCTGACCGAAAAAAAAAAGAGGAAAAAAAAAGTTATTTCCTGGCAGAAAGGCCAGATGACAGCTTTTCTCACCATGGCTGAATAATGGACAATAATTTGAGAGGACCATCATCCAAACCTCTTGTATCACGGTACCGCATGTAAACGGTACAAAATGCCTTGGTATAAAATGTCTTAGTAAATCAGGGTACTTTGTGTTTTTTTGTTATAATAAGTGTTTTTTCTTTGTCTTTACGGTGTGCCCCGATGCACAATTTATTGTAGGCCAACATACCTAGTGCCTAGTAATGCCTAGTTTCCACATCGTCTATTTTAGTGGTACTTGACCTTGTAAAAAGAAACTGCAAACTATGTGTTCTTTTTTTAATCCTTGCAATATATGTACAATATAGCTGCTGAATAGTTGTTAGTGACATAAAACAAATAATCCAGCATAGTCTTTCCCTACGTTGGGAGACACAACTTGCACATTCATGTTTGTCTGGACTTTTGAATGCAGTGAATCACGGAGTACATACCAAAACCTCTGCTCCATCGGAATGCTGCTTTTCACTGGAGCCACCAGAGCAGGCTTTGCTTTTGCGATCCGTAGACATCACGCCAGATGGCTTTTTAAAAATCAAACTCGCCTCTGTAGATGCCAGCTGAGCACACACACACACACACACACACACACACACACGCACACACACACACACACACACACACACACACACAAATAAAAAAACATCAGGGTGAAAACATTAAACACATTAAAAATCCTATTGAAATGCATGTATATTTTTTAATGATGACTATATAAGAGTAAAAGTTTCACCTAGCTATATATGTATATAAAAAATAATTTTATTTAGATATACTGTTAAACTGCACAGGATTAATAAATAGTCTCTCTGTTTAAACATATCAATATTTCTATGTGACAAGAAGAACAAAAAAAACATGTTTTGAAGGTGAAGTCAGTGATTTTGGATGAAGTTACAAACTCAGACATAAATTTTACATCCTAACACCCCGTCATGAAGAGGTGCCTCCTTTTGTGATTAGTGTGTGGTTCCCATCTACCCATCCCCATCATTGACAGGTTGATTTTTTTTTTCTTTTGACTTATAGTTTATTGGGCATGGTGGTGTAGTGGTTAGCATTGTTACCTTGCATCTCCAGGGTCCGGGTTCGATTCCCGGCCAGGCTAGATTCCCATCTCTGTGTGCAAGGAGTTGGCATGTTCTCCCAGTGCTTGGTGGGTTTGCTCCAGGTACTCCGGTTTCCTCCCACAGTCCAAAGAAATGCAGATTAGGCTAATTGGCGTTTCCAAATTGCCCGTAGTGTGTGAGTGAGTGTATGTGTGTGGGCCCTGCTATGGATTGGCAACCTGTCCAGGGTGTATCCCGCCTCATACCCTAAGCTCCCTGGCTCCAGGCCCCCTGAATACAGGATAAAGCGGTATAGACAATGAATGAGTAAGTGAGTGATATAGTTTATTGATAGAACTTAAGAAGAAAAATCACACCTGTTAAACACCAACATATCAGACAGATCTGTGAGAAAGGCAGAAATCCCTTGGGAAAAATAAGCAATCTAATTGGCCATCTGTTGTTTTTAAACCCATCAGCGGAGTACAACAGCAAATGTTTGTTAAAAAAAACTGCTAGTTTTCTTGCAGTGAGTTGAAATGCGGATCTTAGTAGAGATGTTTTTGTGTGCGTATGAATACTAAATATTGGCACACAAGGTTCATAGATGGATGAATACTAATTATCGGTTGGGGTTCATTTTGCACTGTATCAGCTAGCTGTTCAATGAAAACTCCACCCCGAATAAATATGTTAATATTGAAATATTAGTGATGCACCCACCGATTCCGGGGCTAAAAATATATTGGTTGTGTGACTGCAATGAAATATTCACAAATGAATCTTGCTAGAACAGCTTCAGTACGTATGTTTACATGGACTCTAATATTGCACTAATAATTGGAATAATAGCCCAATTGGAAAAAATATATATATAAGCATTTCAAACAGAACAGTCTGACCCCACCCGGCTCAACTGGAATGTAAATTTGTATTGATAATATAAGGGGTGGTACTGTATAAACCTTTGATAATTCATGTATTAGGTAAATATTAGCCATGTAAACACTTGATCTAATCGTTTTTTTCTTGTTGGAATAAATATATTCCTCCTGTGCATGTTTGCCCCGTGTGGATGTAACATTATGTTATGTGACGAGTTTCCAGGAAGGAAATTTTCCTTCCATTGGTGAAGAGAGAGGCACTGATTGTCTCACCCTTTTTTCTATGTAATAAAGTATCTAACCAAACGCAGATGAGACTGAATCCTTGTAACCAATCATAACACAAAATTGGGGATTTATCAGAAAAGTTAGGAAGTCTAGCTTCCTCAAAGTTGTCTTTCTTCTTCCATTATATTTCCGGCAGATTAAACACTTCACAGCGGACAGAACCATTTGTGCATATCAAAAAAGTTCTTTTCTGGTTAATACTCTCTGCTTTGAGTATAGTTAAGCTGGAATCTCTAATTGGAATGATTTCAATCAGATTAAAGAATGTTAACATAGCAATTGATGTACTTTAAACATCATATTAATGTATAAATGTTGTACACAGCAAATGCTAAAGAAAGCAATGACATCTGCACTGCGAGTCATAGCAGAGACTTGGCTTTGCCAGTTATTAGTCCACGACATAAGAAGCGCGAAGGCACTGAGAGTGATATTAACACGAAAGGTGAAGCTTTAAAAGTTGTTTTGAGCAGACTTGGCAGATGGAAGTGGTGGTGAAAGCGCTGGACAGAATAAATAAAGCCCCGCTGCATCACTTTATTCAGGTAGAAATTAAGTGAAGTCGAAATCCCACTGCTGATTTAGCCTTCACTTCATCTCTACCTAAGTACCTCATCTTAGCTCTACCTTGTGGGAAACAGACAAATAAAAGCAGTTGCACAAGGTCTCTCATTAATTCTATAGGTTGTATATAATTATCATATAATTATATATAGAGTTGGAGGTAGCAGAGATGAAGATGTTGAGGTTCGCTTCGGGAGTGACAAGGATGGATAGAATCAAGAATGATCTTATTAGAGGGACAACCCATGTTAGATGTTTTGAAGATAAAGTCAAAGAGACCAGATTAAGGTGGTTTGGACATGTTCGGAGAGATTCTAAGCATATTGGTAGAAGGATGCTGAGGATGAAACTGCCAGGCAGAAGGTCTAGAGGAAGACCAAAGAGGAGATTTATGCATGCAGTAAAAGAGGACATGAATTTAATCGGGGTGAGAGAAGAGGACACAGAAGACAGGGTTAGATAGAAGCAGATGAAAGGGAACAGCCGAAAGACAAATAAGATATATAATTTTTATAGGTACTGTACCTTGCATCTCCAGGGTCCGGGTTCGATTTCCACCTCGAGTTCTTCCCGTGCTTGCTGGGTTTCCTTTGAGTACTCCGGTTTCCTCCAACAGTCCAAAGACCTGCAGATTGGGCTAATTGGTGTTCCCAAATTGCTTGTAGTGTATGAACGCATGTGTGAATGTTGCCCGGAGCTGGTCACCACTGGCCTTCAATTGTCACCATTGGCCTCCATGGTCTCTAGTTGGATGGATGGATGGATGGATGGATGGATGGGTGGATGGATGGATGGAATATGCAAAGTATGGGTGGATTTTTCTGAAGAAGTTTCTCAATAAGAATGAACTGATTTCACTGCAGAAAATAAATCCTTAAAATAAGTTTTAATAAGTTCACCAGATCTTTGTTTTTTACAGTAATCTTGCATAGTGCTGAATGTTCTTGGAATGTCAACAAACATGAAAACCCCACAGCTGCAGGAAAAAATTTCTGTCTATGATGATACCATCTGTCTAAGAACCTGTGTAGTCCAACCAGGGCCCATGGAGGCCAATGTTGATTACCATTTGTGGTAAGGTAGGTTGTGGTAGGACCTCTGGTCAAAGCTCACATGCGCATTCATACGCTACATGGGGCAATTTAAGAACACCAATTAGCCCAATCTGCATATCTTTGGGGTTGTGGGAGGAAACCAGAATACCTGGAGGAAACCACGGGAAAGGAAGCATGGGAAGAACATGCAAACTCCATGCACACAGGACCTAGAGGAACAAGGTGACAGTGCTAAGCCCCCAATCAGGCTAAGGAAAGTGTTTTTGACTTTAGCAGGGTGAGGACGCTCATTGGTTTGGAGTTGTACTTGTAAACTATTCAGTGTCAGTGCAGTGGCTGTGAAAGTCTTTTTGTGAAAGTCTCAATCTTTGCTTTTGTCCTCTTGCTGACTGAGTCTTAGTCATGATTATCCATGCACATATTAAAATACACACTTACCCAGTCAGATATTAGTCATCTATTGCCTGTTATGCTTGATTGAAGTGCACTAGTCTAAGATGACTCCCCAGCGTGCTCCACCGGCTTTAAGCACCCTTCCACCTATGTTTTCTTCAGTTACACTTCCCTTCCCCATTAGTGCACCTCTTCACTTAATTCATCTGTGAATAAAAACAAGCTAAATTATGCCAAGCCCGTAGCAAGGATAAAGCTCGTTATAACGTCATCAAAAAAAAAAAAAAAACCAGCAACAAAAAGGTGTCTGGTTGTTTTATAAGTAATGATGATTAATATGGTAATGACAATAAGCTCTGGAGTGATGTCTATGGCAGTGATGTGCTAAAGCTCCTGGTACTAAGCATTATACTTGTCTTTTTCGGTAACCTGCACCATCAGTACCAATGTTGTTAAAGCATTCCTTACAGATGAATAATTGTTGTGCAATAAAAACGGAGCACATTGGCGTATGATCACACCCGACTGTCTTGTCATTTAAGGTTTTTTTTTTTTTTTTTTTCAAAGATGAAAATATTTAAAAGACCTGGAAAGAAAATAAAATGATCAGAGTCGTTGTTACTGTTGTAGTCACCCTGAAGTTGATTATTGATACTTCCCTGATTTTATGCGAATTGACACATTATGCTTTTTAATATCTTGCAATATCTGCTAAACAGCATATGTAACACAGTTAATCTCCTGTTATTACTTATGTTATAGCAGCTACTGTACAGTATAAGTAGTCATTCTTCTCACCTTCTCGGCTGACTTGCTTTCATCTTCGCTGATAATTCCTTAAAGATTTAAGAGACATAAAATTCATGACCTGGCCATTACAAGGATTTATCGTACAATCGACACTAGGTGACCTTTTCACAGACATTAACTTGCTGTCAACATAATAAATGATGTAATTGTTTTGAAATGCTTATATACGTTTATTACAGTTTTAATCCCTTCTGCTGTCACAGACCAAACAAAATGATCGAGGAGCTAAATCTTTTTGGAGCTCATTATCTGTTTTAATTCTCAGACTCTAACGCGACTCCCAGGTCCTAATATAGCTCTAAATACTTGACATTATTACATTAGTATATTAGGTGCAAAACACAAATTTGCATGTTAAATTAGACTGATTATCAAGACAAGATCTTTTGGAAGTTTTCTTGTTTCCTGTAAACATTGCATTCCAATGCAGTGCAGCATGAACTCAATTCCCCAGTCATTTATATGAAAAAGATATTCTGGTTAATTGCATTTTTTGTGTGTATGTAACGAAACCTGAAACACTTTCATTCCACAGCTATTACATTTATTACAACAATAATTCTTCCAATTTGCTAATATTGCGTAGGTCCCTCTTTTGCCACCAAAACAGTGATGCACTGTCAGTGGTGGCTGGTCAAAAAGGGGTGCTGGGGCGCCGCTTCCTTAAGCTTAGGCAGAGAAGAATGTTACAGTACTTTAACATGTAATTATTTAACATAATAATTATTTATTTTAATAATGAAATAAAGTCATCTTTCACAATATCCCGCTATATTTCTTAATATAATTTATCTACAATAAAAAAAAAAAATTTTACGTTCATTTGTGTTAATGTACGCGGGGCGCCGGACAAACGAGTGTTTTTACAACGTAAAAATTCTAACTAAGCAGAAGTCAAAGCCCCCCCCCCCAAAAAAAACCCGCACCAGCCGCCACTGTGCACTGTACAGTATGTTCTGACCTTTCTATGGAAACCAGCATTGACCTTCTTAGCAATTAGAGCTACAGTAGCTCTTCTATTGGATTGGACTACACGGGCCAGCCTTCACTCCCCACGGGGATAAGTGAACCTGGGCTGCCCATGACCCTGTTGCCGGTTCACTCGTTTTCCTTCCTTGGTCAACTTTTGTTATGTCCTGACCACTGCAGCCTGGGAACATGCCACAAGAACTGCAGTGTTGGAGTTGCTCTGACCCAGTCCTCTATACCCATCACAATTTAGCCCTTTGTCAAAGTCACTGAAATCCTAATGCTTGCCCATTTTTCTGCTTCCAACTCTTCAACTTCTGGGACAAAAGGTTCACTTACTGCCTAATATTTCCCGCCCACTTCCAGCCACCATTGTAATCAGATTGTATTGAAAAAATGTAGCTACAGTGAAAAGGGCTAAATTGTGATGGCTAGACAACTGGATCAGAGCAACTCCAAACTGCAACTCCTGTAGGATGTTCTCAGTCTGCATTGGTCGGGACATTTTCAGAGTTGTTTCTTTAATTTGAAAAAAGAAAAATGATTAAGATACAAGTGTTTCTTTTGTTGTTTTTTTTATAAGCAGTAAAAATCTTAAGGTGTTTTCAATTCACTTTTATTTATGTAAACCTTGACACAAACACTTGTCACGGTCACAGCAGCTTTACAGAAATGTATATCTAAACTGTTATCCCAGATGAACAAGCCAGAGGCAGGGGTTAAAGTGGCCGAGAACGGTCCAGAATGGCGTTCCGGCACATTCGATAAACAACCTAATAATTGTATTGGCAATTCATACCAAAGATTGTAGAGCACTACGCTCTGTGGTCTCTGGTTCAATGGCACTAAATGAATGTCAAAATCAGCGACAGCAAATGAAATACACCAGTGAGGATTTAGAAGAGCTGTGCTTTTCGCCAAACAGAGAGGTGTTGCACCACACAAGTGCTACTGAAAGCTTGCAAAAAAAAATTATAAATTGTGCATGGGTGTTTGATTTACATCCATAGCTTTTATAAATCCTCGCAGGTATATCTTATCAGCGACCGCTGGTTTTGGCGTCATTCTAGCATCATATGTTCATAGAAATGTTAAATATTAATGTTAATATGTTCGTATAAACGTTAACTTTTCGTGTGTTGCAGTCTGGTTGCAGGCAGGCCCTCCTTCAGGCGTATGCCACTGAGATACTCGTTCAACAAATCAGATGGTAATATCACCCCATGGCCCCTCCTTCACATGCAGCACACGTCTTTTTTTCCTTGTCTCATTCCTTCAGTTGAGTGCGTTCATGCATGCAGATGAATTTGTGATTGCAAGGGTTGCAAAGTACTTAAAGTTACTTTGCTAGCTACCTACAGCGGCAAAGTGAGTGGACGTTGGAGTTGTTGAAGTGGATAGAAAGGTAATAATATTTGCACAATCAAGCAGTCAAGTTTAAAGCAGTTTTATTGTGTAATAGTTCAAAAATACAAAAGCCAAAAAAAAGTAAGAAAAGTATTAAAACAGAAATAAACAGGGCATTTCAATGTGTATCTAAAAAAAAAACATGAACCATTTTACCAACTAAGACAAATAGGTTAAGAATTAATATACCAATCAGAATGTGCTGCTACACACCAGTTCTACAATGAAAAGGAGGGAAGTGAAACAGTAAGAATACATGGTGAAGTGGTGAAAAAGGAGTTTAAGTACTTGGGGTCAACAGTCCAGGGTAATGCAGAGTGTGGGAAAGAGGTAAAGAAGCGAGTGCAGGCAGGTTGGAATGGGTGGAGAAAGGTGTCCAGAGTTCTGTGTGAAAATATCAGCGAGAATCAAGGGGAAGATGTACAAGACAGTGGTGAGCCCGGCCATGCTGTATGGTTTAGAGACAGTGTCCCTGAGGAAGAGACAGGAGTCAGAGCTGGAGGTAGCAGAGCTGAAGATGATGAGGCTCTCCTTGGGAGGGACACAGTTGGACAGAATTAGGAATGAGTACATCAGAGGGACAGCTAATGTTGGCCATTTGGGGGACAAAGTTAGGGAGGCCGGTTTATGATGGTTTGAACATGTTCAGAGGAGGGAGAGAGAGTATATTGGTAGGAGAATGTTGGACATGGAGCTGCCAGGCAGGAGGCAGAGAGGAAGGCCAAAGAGGAGGTGTATGGATGTAATAAATAAGGATATAAAGCTAGTGGATGTTGAGGATGCAGAAGATGGGGACAGGTGGAGAGGGATAGGGTTCTTCCTTCTCTACTCCTCAAGCAGTTCTGGGTTGCTATATAATTGCTTTGTCAATCTGGCCATTTATAAAGCTTTTTTTCTCACTTGCTGACTGTCTACAATGAAACAAATCATAAAACAAAACATCAACAGTTAGTACATTTTAAATTAATATTAAATTCGTAAGAGATATTTAATAGTCATACACAATACGCTTAAATTCTCATTCCCGAAACATAGGTTCTCATTACTGCATATGCCTTAAAATGTTGCGGTGTATGAGAATGGTGTTGCGGAGGATGAGGTTGTGATGGTTTTACTCATTTTTTCTCAGTGCATATAATTAGACCTTAATAAAGTACATTTTCATAAAAACATGGTAAATCTAACTTTTTTTTTTTTATGTAGAAAACCTCCTGTTTCGGTAATGAGAATCAAAAAGTCGTGTTAACATTCTGACAACAGAATATTTAATATTTCACTGGAGAGATATAAAGAGATGATCTTACCTGGTAGCCATCCATGTCCCATGTGCTCCGTCACTCATAATCAAACTTTATTTACACTGTATGTGTGTTTAAACAGTCCTTAAGTGTTGCGGAGGATGAGAACATCAGGCATGGACACATCGTTTTCCTACTTTTGTTCATTATTATAATGAAAAAAAATATTCAGCAAATAATTTTTCTGTCATCTAAAATAATCTAGTAGAACATCAATAAATTTTTTTCT
Organism: Heterobranchus longifilis; assembly: GCA_028570985.1. Taxonomy (NCBI): domain Eukaryota; kingdom Metazoa; phylum Chordata; class Actinopteri; order Siluriformes; family Clariidae; genus Heterobranchus; species Heterobranchus longifilis. The sequence goes on along the minus strand of JAOVVB010000023.1, from coordinate 6,360,937 downwards.
ACATTTTTTTATGTTTATTTGTTTAAATTGCAACATAACACACATTCAAACACAGCCGAACGCGTTGCGGTAAGGAGAATTTCAGCAGAAAATGCAATAAAATGGAAAAATAATAGGAAATGACACATTGCGCAAGGTAGAGAACAGTATTGTCTATATTCTGATGCTTTTTTATATTACAAAATTACACATTTTATATATAAAAAATCATTAGTGCTGTGGTTTTCCAATGGTTTCGTGAGAATCACCCCGGTAGTACAGTAAGTGTATTAAAAGGATGTTTACCAGGGCCAGCCCAAGTCATAAGCAAACTAAGTGGCTGCTTAGGGTCCCCTGTTTTTTTTGGGGGGTTTTTTGGTACAATGGTAATTATACAAAAACGCAATATTAAATAAAGATAACAACGACAATGCAATATTGAACAAAAAAAAAAAAACAGCAATATTATGTTAATGGGCTGAAGGATGCGAGCACAGCCAGACTGTAGCTGTAATTACTGGAGCTGATTAAAGAGGCAGCAGTTTTGCAGCAAAACCATCATAAATGTCACAAAAAAGGACATATTCTTTAAATACAGAGAAAAGAAAAAAAGAAGAAATGCGAGAAAGAGAAAAAACATCAAGCTAAAGTTATGTTAATGAGAAAATTCATGTAAACTAAGCTACGTTGTGAGCTAGCGTTAGCTGGCTAGTTAATCAACAGCCTAGGTAGCCTATGTTCTTGTTTTAGGAAAGTTCCTGTTTGAATAAACATACTTAAATAGACTTGACATCTTAATATATTATAATATAGCAAATTACTAAAATAGTTAGATTAAAGTTTTTGTCTTCTGTGTAAAAATTACTTTTCTGGGTATATATTTTTGTAATAAAAATTAGCTTCTGCTTCACAGACTTGTTACTGATAACAGCATTATTTACATTAGCCTACCTTTGGGGTCTTTGCTACTATGTTCCAATATCATTATGCCTCAATTAGCTAGTTACAGATTAAGAGTTGTTGTTTTATGTGTACAGATGGTTTGCTGCTGTGTTTAATAATTTATGATGTTAAAATATTATTCTGTTCCATCAACTACTGTACACTTTTATGAAACTTCCCTAGGAGCAGTAGGG
>JAOVVB010000023.1:6331317-6357027 GCA_028570985.1 Heterobranchus longifilis | reverse complement strand
CCTCCACATCATTGCATTCAGTTTTTATTCACGATTTGTATAGTGTCCCAACTTTTTTGGAATCCGGTTTGTAATAGTTTCTTTGTTTGACATCGTTGTAATGGCAATGTTAACACCCGGCGAGCGTATGATGTTTAATGTCACAAAGTTTCAGCTAACAGGCGACCTAGCGATTACGTCTTTTTCTGCCAAGGCAGCTAAATGAAGTCAGACAGTGCCATTTCTCAGACTAGGCTGCTGTCTTTGGGGCTGTTCACATGTCGTGCCTTTTACATGCTCGATTTTGTAATTTTAAATGGAGACTCGCAACGAGCACGCTCATAATAGAGAATGACACCGTCACGAGGCTTGTGCGTTTTCCATGCGCGTCCATGACACCTAGCAGGTCATGTGACAAGAACCAACCAATCAGCTTACAGGTTCTGGTCCTACTGGATCAGCTGGTGAAATTCTCCATGTTTTCTTCGTGCTCGAAGGAATGGGGAATCGGAAAGCAGCATGGCTTCTGTTTGCCACAGATATTTTTACCTGATGTGAACAGTCCATGGGGCACCATGTAACGTTTACTTCAAAATCATTTTGAGATTACAGTGTCTTATTGTGTTATCTTTTTTTGTTTAAGGTCAGTATGTATAATCAGTTTATTCAGGCATAAAAAAAATACTTTGCTTATTTTCTTTGTTTCAGCTTGAAAATCAGTTAATGAAGATTTATGAGCTGTTGGAGTTGAAAGAGGGTCACAAACGACAATTTTCAGACAAACAGTGCAATCACTTTTGCACTAACTTTGACATATTTTAAATCTTTCTGACACTTTAATGTAAATTGCTTTAAGATTAGAGTTGCTTTGGTTTAAGAATCTGGGCCCGTATTCACAAAGCTTCTTAGAATTCTCTTAGAGAGCTCCTATCTCTTCAGAGAGCTGGCAGTCTTAGACTAAAAGTAATTTAGAAAACTTTTTAGAGCAACTCTGAGTAAGGAAAGTACAAAAACCTTTTTCTTAGTGAGGAGGTGTGGTTGATCCCGTGGCTAGGGATGATGCAACATTTTAAGGACTGTGATTGGTTGATAAAAAATAACATCTGACCTCTGTAAAGGTTATGAAATGTGCTCCTTGTGAAAATATAATACTGTATATGATAATATAACAGACAGTAAAATCGTAATGTTTGTATATAAAGACATTGTATAGTCATGACTACAGCCTACTTCCTGCAAAGTTTCTGTTATAGGCTAAATATCTTAAAGATAATTGGTGGCTCAGTGGTAGGTGTTTCGCCTGCCATGTGGAAGGCCCGGGTTCGATTCCCAACCACTGGATGCAGTGCCGGTCCCAAGCCTGGATAAAATGGGAGGGTTGCGTCAGGAAGGGCATCCGGCGTAAAACCTGCGCCAAGTTGTAGTGCGGACTGGGTATCCCGCTGTGGAGACCCCTTGCCGGGAGCAGCCGAAGGACAAACAACCAAATGTTGAAATACTTTTGCAGCAACCAATTTCCACACAGTAGTGAAGTTCTTACATTTATTTATCATACTGATTTTATTACTTGTGATCCATTTCAGATTTCAGATTTTTACCAATTTACATGATTGTAGGAGAGTCTATTTGCACTTTACACTAAGTTGCACTTTTGGATGGTATGTAGCCAACAATATTCTGGAAGGAAGTAAAACAACAAGAAAAGCAAATTGGACAGAAGAGCAGTGTTTACTTTTAGCTTTATGTTCAGTTTTAGGAGAATATTTCTTCTTTCTGCCATTTTGTCCTCTGCTATAGAAACTCTTAAGCCTCTTAAAGGTCCTCCTCTCTACTCTTACCAATTTTTACCTTAGGAGCTGTTTTTACGGCTAAGATGTTTCGTAAATCATTTTTATCTTTACTAAGATTTAATCCTAAATTGAGGGGAAATTGTCATATTTCTAAGAATTTTCTTAGAATTTCGTCACTAGGACCAACTTTTAGGCTTAAGAAGCTTTGGGCCCAGATTGCAGTCAAACAGTGGCATTTTTTTCCACTTGGGTTAAAATGTATTTTGTCAGCTTTAAACATAAATGTACCTTGCTATATGCAATTTTAATAAAAGTCATTTGCTGATCACTGATTGTACCTTTGACCTCGAATAGAAATTAGATCTAGACCTTTAAATATTAAGTTTAAGAACCCCTGTTTTAGATCTATATGGGATAATAAACAAGATTCCCAACCAACTTAGCCAAATATTACAATAGTCATTTTTTTTAGATGTAGATGGTAAAGCTCACAACACTTGCCTGCATGCAATATGCAGCTAATCGATACTATTTGCACACATCAATGTGACCTTGCCACAATGTGACTAGGCCTGGCTCCTCCTCCAACATCTAATCTGCTCTGGAATACATCAGCGCCTTCGATCAATATGTCTCTTGAGAAACTTGATATAATTTAAGACACCACAACAGATTCAAAAATGGAAAAGAAAAAAAAAACTACGATGGTTGTCTCTCTAGCCGTGTATAAGGCTGCAGAGCTGTGTTGAAGTACAGTGTAATTTTCAAACTCACCTTGAGCTGTATTCCTGCATTCAGTGAGCGCTGTGAGCAGTGGTGCATTTTTATGCGTCATTACCTTCCATGTTAAATGAACCCTAAATTACACTCATTCCACATTCTCAGGTTTAGCAGCACACGTAACTGAAGCTAGCAAAGGTGACTAAGGCTATTCAATTGAAAGGCAATACTTTTGGTGTAAAAATATGCAATAAGTACAGTTCAATATTAATTTATTTTCTACCACAGTGAAAATGTTAAGTTATCCACAATGCTGATAAATACTCCATAAATAGAAATGCTCTGATGAAAGTTTTTTTTTTTTTGCTTAAACATGACATCTGTTTATTTTTTGATGTATTGATGTTTGATGTATTGAGGGAACAAATGTTCATACAGTAGCTCATTCACTATACCGCTTTATCCTGTACTAGCGTTAGTACTCGTCATTGACGGGGAAAGAGTTTGTAGAAATAGTTAAAAGGTTGAAGCTGAAAAAAAATAAGATGATCAGCTTTAACGTAATCAGTGATATTATTATTTCAGGTGAAAGTCTATGTACAGTACAAGTTTTGATTTTCTAATTAATATCTATTGGTGTTTGTTTACATTAAGCAAGTATCTTATTCGTAGCTTATTTTAATGTAGATTATTAAATAGGGCACATAACTGTTCATAACAGATTTTCCCCCCTGATTTTCTCCTTAATTTTAGTCCTATCCACATCCCCAAAGACTAACATGTGTTTTCTCCCCGAACCACATGACGCCAGCCAACCGCATATTTTCAAACTGCTCGCTCATGCACCGCTGGGTGCGGCATAACACAATCGGAGGACAGCACTATCCACTCCTTCCCCTTGGGCACTTTATTGGTGCATTACGGTTGTTTCTGTATCTTACGCATACTCTGTATATTTACAGCAAACTAGTGTGTTGATTGGTATTAGTCGAGTGACGTATGGCCACGCAAAAGCACTGACTGCTGTAACATAATTTGGCACATAACTACTCATAACCTCTGCTCTACTTAAAATTTTGATTTCATTTATGGCGCTGATTTAATTTCAGGCAAATAATGAAGGACTGGCAAAGTTTCCTTAAATTCTGTCCAGCCAGTTTTGCATGATGCTGTGACAAAATCGGCTGGACAGACATACAGATATGCAGACATACAGACAAAAAAATTTCTGAAGCTGGTTTCGGGGTCTCTAATGTATGAAATGTAAAGATATAATTAAAAGAATAAGTTGTGACCAATGTGCAGACAAAACCTTTCTTTTACAGTATGTACAGTATATAGATACGGGGTCGCGGGGGGCCTGGAGCCTATCCCAGGATACTTACTGTAGGGCACAGACCTTGGAGTTGCATAGCGACAGTGCTAACCGCTATGCCATCATGCCACCATGTTTATAGCTATAATAATTAAAGTGATAACAAAAACTCCTGTAGTTTTATCTACCTCAGTAAATGTAACAACAAATGGTTAAATAGCACTATATTTCATTCAGTAATACTCATACTGTACCATTGCTTTGCTATGAGAGAAGTTAAGCACTTTGGGACTGTAAGTGTTAAATGTTAAGGTAATGCTCACTCTGGTTTCATCCTTTCTCTTTGTAAATGTATATATACAATGATACTGATTATTAATTAATTCATTATTGAATTACTCCAATTAACATTTTTTTAAAAAATGATTAACTGATAATGAATGTATAACATAATATTTACCACATACCTATTAAATTGTACACTACAAGACAGCATACTTGCAGTTCCGTCAACATGGGAAATTTTTCGTTCATCCATTCATGTTTTATCCTCCTTATATTTTACAAGTTAAGTCTTGTTACCACTAATTATAACAGTAAATATATATTAATTAATTGATTGATTATTGATTATTCAACATGTTAAACTATTAGTTTACAAATGTTGCTAAATTTGCAACCCTAGCACAAACATTTGGTGTTCCACAAGGCTTGGTTCTATGAGCACTTCTTTTAGGCTTGTACATATTGCCGCTGTGTAAACATAGCAATAGCTCCCATTTCTAGGTTCATATTCATATTCAGATCACATTCAGGGATGTTATGTAAAGGACAACAAGGTAGTCTGTTAAATACTGACACAACAAAAATGCTCTGCTAGAAGCAAGCTAATGACTTAGCTGTGTTAAGATTGTGTTGTCTTGATGTTTCAGTCTCCGTTATAAACAGAAATTACACCCTCATGGTTTAATATTTTATCATTACACTCACTGTGGAATTTGAAGCTCATTTTTTTCCAACAGTGTTTGAGCAAACTTTTTAAATATATGATATTCAGTGTCTGGGATGGAGCACAAGCTATAGTGTCATTCATTCATTCATTCATTCATTCTCTACACCACTATCCTTTACAGGGTATCGAGAAGCCTTGAGCCTGTCCCAGGAGACTTTGGGCATGAGGTGGATGGGGTGCCAACTATCACCGGGCACAAGCACCTACACACTCACCCACTTACTGACACATTATGGGAAGTTTAAAAACACCAATAAGTCTGCATGTCTTTGAACTGTGGGAGGAAACCGAAGTGACCAGAGGAAACCCACAAAGCACGGGAAGAACTTGCAAACTCCATGCACACAAACCCCAGGCGGGAATCGAATCACCGACCCTGGAAGTGTGACGCTAACCATTCAATTGCTGTGCTGTGAACCTGTAGAGTCTTTATAAGTAATTACTGTACAATAGTCATCTTCCTGTCATGGTTCAGAACAGGGTCGAGCTTTAAGCCGGCACCTCCTGGGATCTCAATGCACTTACCCTGACATTGTTCTCCCCAATCATCATCTTTACTCTGAACTCACATTAACAGCTCCAACTCCCTGATGGTCACGAATAATCTCACCTGGATGCTCGAGAGATTTGCACTTCCCAAGAACTGTCATGATTATAACTGGAACTATGGCACTGTAATATGCCTCATGCTTTTTTTTAAGGCAACAGGTCTGTAGTTGAATCCAGCAATTAAAGTTAGTACAAAAGCATGCAAAATGCTAAGGAGAAAATGTATTATAACAAAAAATGTAATAGAAGTGCCCAGAAAATCATGAATCCAACAAATAAAGGGAAGCCCCAGGCTTGATGCTGATGAGGACTCAGCAACGCAGCAAGCAAATATTGGAGAGCTCATGATCAGATTTTCCAATTGCAGATTTTTTTTGTTTTTTTTGTTCTGCAAAACAATAAAAAATCCATTTCACCTTCCAGGTTTTGAAGGTGGGGGAGACTCGAAAGCTCTAAGGAAGCCCATGTAGAGACAGGATAAAATGTGCAACTCTACCAACAGTAACTTGAGCTCAAACCAATCGAACCTGTGCCAGTGAGGCAGCAACATTACCCCCTGAACCAGTATGCTGTCTCAGAGCATATAAGTTATTCTCATATGCAAACCTTTACTCACAATATTCCTATATTTTACATCGTGAGCATTTTCCACACAATCACAATGTCCACTTTCCATCACAAGCCTGGTTCATATGCTTAAAAACAAATTGTTATAACCAGTATCCTCCAAAGAAGAATAGGTTGAAACTGTCTATTTGATGTTATGTAAAGCAAATCTATAACATAAAAATATCTATGAAATATAGTCTTGAGACAAGCTCCTCGGTGATTACTATTCCAAGGTCACTGCAGGACCTTGTTGGTATTACTTACAATAGCGGGGCATAGTGTTGGCAGTGTTTTGGACTGAGTGACCAAGAAGACATAAATCTCTGACGTCAGAACGTTAAATTGAAGGTCTCAAGGACGTATAGAGTGGAATATTCTTACTATAGAAGTGATAAAGGAAGCTATGAGAATGGATGACTGATTCTTTGTTATAATGGGGTCATGTTAAGGCTGAACAAGAAAAGTCATGTGGTATTTGTGTAGGGAATTCACCAAGCACAGACCTTTGATGGATGGCAGTCATAAATCCTCATAATTCAGCGTCCTCAAACTGCCATAATCTCATCTAGGATCATTTGAAATGGAGTGTATGGAGTGGTTTCTTTGAGTGCAGTTCCTGTGTCGTAGAAGAAGGCGAGAAACAAAAAACTTAAAAGCATTAAGAATTGAAAGCTTGGTGTTAGCTCTTGCAGATTGTAAGGTCCTCACAGCCAGTGGTGACTAGTATAAATGGGTTGGGCTTAAACTTCCTTGTCTTGTTTTAAAGGTGGATTATAGGTTGGACCCAAATACCACCTCCACCAAATGTTATAAGAAAGATTCCCAGAATTGAGTGATCTGTCTGAATAGAAAAGGATGAATCCTACTGATGTTGTAAAGAAGGATTGCACATTTGATTGACCAGGGTTTCCCCAAGGTTGCATGCAGAGACCAAAGGTGAGATCTGAGATTTGTCCATGGAGCCCAAGAGCCTGAAGGGGGGGATGAGATCTGAATGAAAACATGAGTGTTTGAGGAAGAAGAGCATGAGTTGAGAATTCATGTGAGGGTATGACCTTGCCAAGAGATTGACAGAGGGATAGAGGGAGAACAGAAGAGGACTGAGTACAGAGCATTATAGACACCAGTGGGGAGTCTATATGGTGCAGATGTGGATTTGCCCCTCATTGCCCCACAAGTATAAGGATGACCAAGAAAGTCTTGTGGTTGAGTGTAGCAAATGCTGCTGGAAGGTCAGGAAAAGGTCTCTTTGGCTAATATACCCCTGGGCTGCAATGACTTCACTCAATAGACTATTGATGTTGCAGAGGACTCAAACTTCATACACACACATACAGACACACACACACACACACACACACACACACACACACACACACACACACATCCACTCATACACTATGCCTAATTTAGAAACATTGAACAACCTATAGCTAATGTTATAAATTTCAAGTACTATTTCATTGATCATGCCTATAATCACTATTTACCCCACAGCCTCCAGGGGTCTAATTAGTCACTAAGCCATGTCGGGCCATTCTCTAGTAAGTGAAATAGTACATTTACCCATATGCATTTATAGCAATACAGGTAAAGGTATTGATCCCATACTGGCTAAAACTCCCACAGTTAATGAAGGACAACCTGTGACAGGATGGCACTACTACTGGGCACATCCCGGGGTGAGATAAGTGTCTATTCCTTGATGGATAAGATTTCTAAAGTTGATGTGGGGCACCCTGAGGTATCACATTACCACAGCGCCATCAGGCATGTAATAGTGTGTGACAAGGTGTTGACACCCAAGGCCAAAGTGGGGCAACCTGCCTTTATGTAAAACTATTAACTTTGTAACTTATTTAACACTTTTTATCAATTAACACCAAAGTCACAAGGGTGCTGCATGGGCATCTTCTGTTAAATTAAAGTAATGCAGCAGTTGTTGTTAGTCTTTCGGCTGCTCTCGTCTAAAGGTGTCACCACAGCAGACCACCTGATCCGCACATAACTTGGCACAGGTTTTACGCCGGATGCCCTTTCTGACGCAACCCTTCCATTATTTCCAGGCTTGGGGTTTAGGTGGGAATTGGGGCTTTAGCATGGCAGGTGAGAAAGCTACTGTACCACTGAGACACCAACACCACCTATGGTGATGCAGCAGTAATTTATCAAAATAGCTAACAGTTTCTATAAAGCATTGCCTCTGTTTTTCAATACTGTAGGTACAGTAGGTACTATAGTTTGAACTGTATCTTTATGAAAAGGGTTATTCGGCTGTAACTGACAGCTGAAAAAATGTGTTGATATTGTCGGTGAATCCTGGAATGAATAGGGATGATAGCATACAGGAGATGTGATGTAACTCGGTACATGGAACAGATGCAGACTCAGCTGGTGAAAATGAAGAGGTAAAAGAGGGACGCAGAGATGGGGAGGATTGAAAACTTGTTGTATCTATGCAACAAAGGGAAATACCTTCTAGAGCAAAAAAGTGTCCAGTGCTATTTTTCTTGATGCTGCTACTGCTGCATGTATTATGTGTTACAGTAGAGTATCAGTCAAAAGTTTGGACACAAGTTTGGATTTATTTTCTCTATTCTAGAACAACATATGAGATTTGAAAAACCATGCAATAACATATATGGAATTATGGAATTATGTAACAACAGCAGCAACAACAGTCAGTTGTTGTTATTTTAAAACATGAAGGTCAGTTGTTCTGGAACAGTTCTTGCAAGAACAGTTTTGCAAATGCACTTGACAATACTGTTCTTGCAAGAACTGTTCCAGAATAGCTGACCTTCGTGTAAAGCACCATGATGAAACTGGCTCTCATGAAGATCATCCCAGGAAAGCAAGACCAAAACCTACCTCTACTGCAGAGGAGAAGTCCATTTAGAGTTACCAGCCTCACAAATCACCATTTAAAAAAAAGCATCTCAGATTAGAGCTGTTATAAAGGCTTTACAGAGCATAAGTAGCAGACACATCTCAATCAACTCCATCCTAACTGTTAAAACTGCATTTCATTCATTTTTCAGTCCTCAGTAAGAGCTTTATCCCAGGCAGGGTCGCAGGGGATTTGCAGCCTATCCCAGGAACATTGGATGTCTGGCAGGAATATACCCTAAATGCGACTCCGAGACATCACAGCGTACAATGCACATACAGTTTCACACCTAGTGGCGATTTAGGGTAGTGTATTTACCTACTGGCAAGTTTTTGGGAGAAAATGGCAAAACCAGGAGGAAGCCCATAGGCCACAGAGAGAACACAGCCACTTTGACCACAATGAAGCAGTTACACAAGGAGAATGAATGTGCAACATGTTCCAGAAACCTTTTATGTAAGCAGAGTACATCTGCAGTGAAATAAATATTTTAATTCTAGGAACATCAAAAGATTTTTTTTGCTTTTAATCAAGGATGCAAATGTATGGATATTTAATTAGATGTGGCCTTATTTGCAGGAATAAGTGTGTGCATGCATGTGCATGTGTGTGTTTGTATGTGTGTGTGTGTGTATTGATTACAGGAGACTAGAGTATACTATTTTAAAACAATAGCGCCACGCCCCACTTGAGACTATTTCTAAGAATGGCAATGGAAAATTTTCCTACAAGATTTTGCCTCTGCTGTATGTTAACCACAACCCCATGGGATGTTTTCTATTATATGCACAGCGCGCCCTCTAGTGATCGTTAGTGAATAATGCACACTGAAGGTTATTGTTCTGCTTCCTATTTTTAATATTTAACGCTGCTATTTAAAAAATCATACTATTTAATGATAATGTGCATATACGTTAAGTTAAATCAGAATTTAAACATTTTACAAAAATAACCAAAACCGACTAATTATATATTTTATATATGTGACATTAATTAGCAGTTTCACTTTGCTTGAAGTTGATGCGTCACTTCTTGACAATAACTGAAAGAATGCGTAGAGTAGGTCCTGTTCTCAAAGTTCGTTTGAACTTAAACAATGACTACATTTCCCGTAATGCAGCGCGCGTTCCACGGCAATACTCTGAACTCGTGTTGCTCCTGGTGCATCATGGGGTTGGTAGTTTAACTATCGATGACTGGCACCGTTTTGACGTCGCGACGTCTATGAGGCAGACAATTTTCTGCAGAGGGAAGACATGAAAATAGAGGCCAGGTAATTTTTTTAGTTTATTTACTCTGCCGCGTCGACAGCATTATGTTCGTTTACAGTAATAGAGGCTCATTTTGAAACGAATGAGCTGTATTCGAGGCGTTTTTGTGCCTGTTGCGCAGGCTACACGGCTGTTTAAAACAGGAGGATTTTTGGTGATGTTAAATATGGTTGTTTAGGTAGTTAGCTAGCTAGCTAAATTATCTACATGCGTATTTGTTTAGGGTATGTACGAGTGTATTTGTATGTTGTGATATTCCCGAGGTTATATGTAGCGGCGTGTGGGTGTTTTTAGGCGCCAAAAAAAGAGACCTTGTAGCTGTAGGGGCAAACATGCTAAGCTAACGTATGCTAAGCTGAGCTATTGAGCTAGGTACCTTAACCAGCTAGCCTGTCGTTATGCCGCAGTGTTAGCACGTGCCGTCTGCTGTTTAACAGTACATTACACAGTCATGCACAAATCACATATTTGCGATTAAAATAACACAACTGAATTGTTTTATTTTTAATGCATTATATATATATATATATATATATATATATATATATATATAAAATTCTGTAATTTGTGCGGTGTTTTTTTTTTTCTTTGTTAAGTTATTCATCAGGTCATGCAATAGATCTCAAGACACCAGTGCAGTGTTACAGTCTGCTGAACTCGAGCCGACTGTTTAGGTCTCATCTTCTGTACGGGATGAGACAAGTAGATCCTGCTTACGCACGCATCATGCGCACTAGTGGCCTGTCCAGATCACGTGACCTAAAGCCTTCACTTGCAACTATGTGTGTAGCTTTCCTTTTTTCCGTTTCTAATCTTGTTTTTTTTCTCCCCCCTTCATCACACTTTGTCTGCAGCAGTTGTTGAAGTGAAAACATGTCCAAGAAAAGGGGCAGGTAAGCTTTTCACTTTTTACAGCGTTTTTTTTTTCTTCTCTTTTTCTCAAAGCAGAACTACTCTTTGTATTTGTGTTGTATTGTTTTAATCCACATCAGGCTGTTGATGTTTAGGCTGCAATGTTATGGTGGCGTAGTGGTTAGCTCTGTGGCCTTGCACCTCCAGGTCAGAGGGTTTGATTCCCACCTCTGGTGTGTGTGCATGTTTTTCCCATGCTTGTTGGGGTTCCTCCAGGTACTCCAGTTTCCTCCCACAATCCAAAGACATGCAGATTAGGTTAATTGGGGTTCCCAAAATTGTACATACTGTGAGTTTGTGTGTGCCCTGTGAGATTGGCACCCTGTCCCCCACCTTGTACCCAAAGGCTCCTTGGATAGGCCAACAATGACCCTTTACATAGGAGGTCTAGGAGATGAATGAATTGCTCAATTACGATTTTTGGACAGAATGGTTGTATGTCATGATTCACATTCATAACTACTTTTATCAGACTATAATTTGAACGAGTTTGTTCCCATTCGGATCTAGGTCTACATACGGATGTGACTCCGATTCAGTCTGAAAAAGAAAATTAGATTTGTGCGTTCAGATAGTCCTAAAAAATCTGATCTGTGTCACATTGGGGGTATTGTTGTCAGAGCTGCTCTTATATACAATTAAGGCATACCTTTTGACCAATCAGTTTCGAGGATTTAGCAGCAACGTTTTGTAAATATAGTGGTTGAAAATATTTAGTTGTAGATCTGGAAAAATAGGATGTTTCAAGCTCAATAGGTAGATGGAATAAATTTTGAAACTACAGCCCAGTTGAGTTAAAAATGCATCATGTAAACACCTCAATCGGAACAGTCTGACCCAATCCAGCCAGATCGGAGTGAATGTATAATCAGAATGAGAGGGATGGTGATTTAAACCATTGATAATATGTTCAGTAGGTATATATTAGCTGTGTAAACACTTGATCTAATGGTTTCTCTCGTCTTGGAATAAATATAGATTTTTTTTTCTGTGCATGTTTCCCCATGTGGGAGTAACATTAGGTGACATGACAAGTTTCCAGGAAGTAAATTTTGCTTCTATTTCTGATCAGTGAAGAGCAACTCTCTCTCACCTGTGTTTTCTCTCATCAGCTGGCTGAGAAAGGGGCATTGATTGGCTCGCCCATTCATGCATACTGTAGTTAAGCATCTAACCAACCACAGATGTTTCTAAATTCTTGTAACTGACCATAATGCTGAATGTGGGATTTATCGTAAAAGATAGGAAGGCTAACTTAACTTCAAAGTAGAAGGGGGGAGAAAACTTATTTTCCTCAACTTGTTATATTTTTGCCAGATTAAACACTTAACAGCAGGCAGAACCACTCATGTTAAAAAAAAAGTTAGATTGTGATTAAATGCTTTGAACACATCTTATTGGATCAGCGTCCATGTAGACCGTTAAGTTGAAATCTTCAATCAAAATTATTTGACTCATATTAAAGAAACATTGTCAATGTAAACATAGCTAATGAGATGAAGCAAGGTCTCAGGTGTTTAAATTTCAAGACCAGCTTCTTTTAAAGACCTGTCTCGCTGCTGTCGCACCCCATTACTTCATCGTCAGCTGGACACCATTGCAATTACAAGCATTTTAACCATTCACAATGTAGTCCCACTTTGTGTATTGTTCCTAGCGTAGGCTCCAGCTGAAGACGAATGAACAGTAATTTTTTTCAGCATGTTTTTTATCCATCTATTCAGTGCTTCACAAAAAGAAATAAACACAATCCTTTAAGCAGGCTGACCAGATCTTGTTTATGCCCATGCAGCGTTTTCTGAGGCAATTTTTTTAAGGCAAGTTCATCAACCATGGTAAATGTAATTTATCCCAGTACACTGCCCACTATCACCTAGCCTCCTGTTTATGGCTTCTGATATTTGCTGTTCTTGTGTTAGTTAGCCTTGAGCGGAAGAGTCAATTTGTGTTATTTAATGAGAGCAATAATGTTTCTGGAAAGCTTGTCTATCAAGTATATTCATGATAATGTGATGGTACATTAACTCACAGATTGTTTGGGTTATATCAAACATATTAATATTTTCTTGCAATAAGCATTTTAAAGAATGTCATATCCAGTTTTGTCCAAAAAGCAAAATTTCTATACTTTTTGGCTACCTCGTCTGTTTCTTTTTTCCCCCAGGCAGTCTCACGTATCACTTTTTTTCGCCATGCATTTAAATTTTACTGATGCACTTCTGCATTGGCTCAGCCTCAGATTGTCTGTAAAAGATTTTTGCTGTAATACAAACACCTGTACTCTCTCATTTATTATCAAATCAGCCAAAATTAAAAAAGAAAAAAACAGGTGATGTTTGTCCAATCATGAACCATCCAGATTCTTCTTGTCGGGTGACGGGAGCAGAACCCGATGTAGCCCTTTGCTGTTGTAGCCCCACTTCCCTAATGTTCAGCACAGTGGTTGTTACGTAGATACATTTCTGCTCACCATGGTTGTAAAGAGTGACTGTTTGAGGTACTTCCTGTGAGCCCAAACCAGTCTGGTCATTTTCTTTCTTCCTGATGTCCACTCAGGAAACGCAGCAGCGGAGAACTGAGCGACTCGCTCTCCCCTGACCCCAACTGCCTTCTGGGTAAGAGGATCCAGCACAGCTGGAGGGAGAAAGGTGCACTCACTAAGTGGAAAGGCACCGTCTTGGACCGGCTCAGCGTTAACCCATCGCTCTTCATGGTCAAATACGATGGCTTTGACTGTGTCTACGGCATCGAGCTGTTCAAAGATGAGCGCGTGTCCAATCTGCAGGTGCTCACTGAGAAAATTGGTGAGTAGTAATTGGTGAGGAAGTCAGCTGCACACATATTGACTTGAATATTAAAAAAAAAGTGTTGTTTTCTTTCCTCATAAAGTAAACTTGATTTTTATCTGCAGTATGTAGTGTTAAATTACTGTTGTAGTTTGTACAATAATGATTCATTCATCAAACCAAATGTCATGGAGTTCCTCCTAGATTTATCACTAGGATGGTGTGCGTGCGTACGGTGCAATTTACCGCACTAGTGAACCTATGTTTAAAAAACTGTTACCACAAATAGGAAGTGGTTGATACTATAAACAGCTTAGGATGTATTATATACTTCACGTAATGTAGGTTGGCTGACATATTATAGGGTCTGCGGCTAAATATACAGTACTGAAACTCGCTCTTCTTGGACGTAGTAAAAAGGAAGTTGTGTTGTGCCTTTGTTGTTGGAAATGGGTCTCTCAATGGAGGAAAAAGTTTTCATAGTTGAGTTTTATTTCCGCTCATACGGAAGTGGTCGTGAACGGGGACCAGGAAGTTTAAAAAAGGTGCCAGAACACATTCCTTTCCATACTTGTCTCATTCCCCCAATCTTACACCACTAGTGGGGAATGTTAAAGGAGAGTGTGTTCAACAAAGCAAACCTTTGTTTTGGGAATCCGGGTTGAGAATCTGTGTGAACAATTCGAACACTGTCTACACACACACTTTTTAAACATTTAAATTACACATACCGTGGTAAATCAACCCGCTAATGGTGTATACGATGTGTGTCGTTCAGGAGAAATAAACTCACAGATGACAACAAGGTGATATTGTTCGTCTTTTAATTTCAATACAGTATATTTTGGCACATAATGTCCTTTTAATACAAAAATAAATAAGTCACTAATTTTAAGATTTATAAAAAAGATTTGAGAAACGTGTTAATAATTGTATCTTTTTTTGCATACATGCAGTACCAGTTTTTTGTTTTTGTTTTTCCCAACATTATATACAGTGAAACTTCGGATTGCGAGTAACGTGGTTTCCGAGTGTTTCACAAGACGAGCAAAGATTTTTAATAAATTTTGACTTGAAAAACGAGCAAGTCTTGGTTTACGAGCACAGAGTATCATTCATCACGCATGCGCTTTTTGTTTTGACGTCGAGCGTCACGTGATCACAACTGAGCTAACGTTTTTTTGTTTTTTTTTAATTGGTGGTTTCTGAGGCTGGTCATTCTAATAAACTTATCCTCTGCAGCAGAGGTAGCTCTTGGTCCTCATGAGAGCCAGTTTCTTCATAGTGTTTGATGGCTTTGGTGACTGCCTTTGGCATACATTGGAAGTTACTTGAGATTTTCTTAAAGTAATGATGGACTCTTTTTTTTTTTTAGACTTTCTTTCTTAACTTACTTATTATGGATTTGTACCGTAGTTGTAGTAGCATTAATAGGCCTATTGACATATTAAGCAGGTTAAAAAGTCTAAAATAAACTCTTGACAAGTCAAACCTGTGAATTAAAAACCATTTCAGGTGACTACCCCATGAATCTGATGAGAGAGGGTCATGAGTGTGCACAGCTGTCCTCAAAACTAAATGTAGCTATTTTGGACAATATAAAACATATTTTGGGGTGTTTAATACTTTTTTTTGGTTACTACATAATCCTATACATGTTATTTCATAGTATGGATAACCTCCAACTAATGTACCATGTTGAAAATAATAATAATAATAATAATAATAATAAAAAAAAGAAAAACCACTGAAGGAGAAGTCAACATTTTTTTGACTGGTTGAGTGGTAAGCTCTTAAGAGGAAAATTACAAACAAATGCCCACATTTTTTGTGAATTAAAGCACCATTTAGTTCAAACACAAAAGTTTCTTGAATTACGCAAATTTGCTTCTGGTAGCACTTACTGTACATTAATTTTTCAACCAAACCTAGGATTATAATCCCCGGGCTGGTGAGCTGGAAGAAACCAGTAGGAAGGGACTCTGTGGCCTCCTTTGCTTCATAAAAAATGGAGGTGTATTTTACTAAATAATATCACACTAAACCCGCCTTGGTGTTTTCTTGTCATTGGCTGGTTCACATATGGAAAAAAAGACCTACTTGTCCACCAACGTATGGTAGGGTTTTGTGGTAACATTTTTATTTCTTTGCCTGCGGGGATTCTCTTGCTTGTAGTATTCACACCTCTGCACCATGTCAGTTTTTCCACTTTAATGTGGTAGGAAAAAGGTGTACGTGTGCAAGATGAAGAAGTCGCATGTAGATGAGAGCAAGTTCTCGTGCAGTTTTGTTGACCCTGTGCGTGGTTGCACAAAAACAACCATTTCTTAACAGCTTTGAGTGAATTCTGGTGATGTTTGTGGTTTTGACAGTTAGCGAAAAGCATTACATGCTGGACAAAATACGCCCTCCAGTACCCAACACTTGGCTTTAAATTTGTAGTGTGTTTTTGTGTATGTACTGTAGTGTATTTTGTTATGTAGTGTAGTTTTTGTTTCCTTATTGGGCTCACTAACAATCAGAAATGTTTGAATAATTTTTTATCTTAGATACAAAAACTTTGCATTCAGTGCAAACCATTGGCAACATCAGTTTCCTTCCATGAGCTGCTTTGCCAGGTCTTTATTATAGCCTCTTTCTGCTGCTTGTTTGTGGGTCTTTCCCTCAGTTTTGTCTTCAGTAGGTAAAGCATGCTTAAATGATTTATTTTATTTATAGCCTTATTTAATTTTTTTGCTGAAGCTATTGGATTGCTTCTGCAGTATGTTTTGGTCATCATCTGTTTGGGCTGTTAATTGCCATTCTATGGGTTTTTTTATTTAGTTGACTGAATATGAGCAGAAATGATAACTCTGTACACTTCAGAATTCATCCTGCTACACTGACAGCCATGCTTGCCCATGACTCTGCCCTGTTTTATAAAGTGAGCTTTGTAACATGAGCCCCTTTCATTACTTTTTCATATTCTTTTCATTATAGTACAAGGTAATCTGGTATACGCATGAATTTGCTAGATGGTGTGAAGTAGTTTTTCTTCACCAAGGAAAGAATTCTGCAATCAGAAGTTTCTGAGCTCACCAGTGTATTACTGTTTTTTTTTTTTTTAAGTTAATGGAATATTTTTTGTTAAACCTTTTGAATTAAAGCTGAAAGTCAATGCCTCGTATCTTAATTCCTTTATTTCACTAGGGTCTCATTAGATTCCCTCCATGCTAACTAGGATTTTATTTTTGGACTTTGCAAAATCTAAAGCTTTGATTGAAGTGTTGCTTCATATTTATAGTGTGGCTTAAAAAAATGCTGTTGCTTGCCAGTGTGGCCGCACTGTTACACCTGGGTTGTTAATTTAAAACAAATGTCAAATTGTCTACAATCTGAACAATATATCAGATCAGTAAAATTTTAACGTATATAGTATTGCTAATAATAGACTGGCAAGGGGAAATTTCCTGACAGGACTTGAGGATGACCCAGGATGCTGGGATTTTGATGAAGATAGTGAGCAGAGAGATGTTATATAGGTAAGAGATCAACAGTATTAAAATGTGTTCAAGTTGTACAGTTTGTTTAGTGGAATCATATTATGAATAGATGAGTTTCTGCAGGAATTTTTGGGAACTACAAGTCTTCAGTGTATCCATGTGAGATTATCCAGAGCAGCCTGAATAGCCTCAAGCCGAAGACGCAGGAAGAGTAGAACAGAGTAGAGCATTAGGATGAATCAGAACCAGAACGGTCCAGAGTTTAAGGAGAGTCACACCACTGTAAGCAAGGTGTTAGATTTTGCAGCAAGAGAGCATGTGCAGCTCTGCAAGCAGAGAGAACAAATCATGAGATGTGACGAGAGCAGACATGATCATACCGGAATATAAGATTGCTTGGGTAATATGAGTTGAGACATTTCAGTGGCTTATGGATATTTAGACGCATTTTATAATTATTATATTTTATATATTATAAGTAATGTGAATTTTTTTTATTTTAAGCCAGTCCTTTTTGGATAAAATTGCTACAATATGACATAAATTACACCCTACTTGGTTACTTAGAAATAAATAAATGTATTCTGCTGTGGAAAGAAACTCGAGATCTTTGCAGGTAGTAGATTCATGTTACTTATTCTTCTAACTTTTTTATAGTGAACAACAAGATTAAGGTGCCTCATGACCCAGAGGAGCTGGTCGGGAAAGCAGTAGAGCATCTGTTTGAGAAAGAGGACGGAGAAAAGAACGAATGGAGAGGGATGGTGCTGTCTCGTGCCCCCATCATGACCAACTGGTATTACATCACCTACGAGAAGGATCCAGTGCTGTACATGTATCAGCTGTGGGACGACTACAAGGAAGGCGACCTTCGGATTTTACCTGAAGCAGGTGCGGATTCTGTGTAAAAACATATTCTGCTGCTCTATACTGATGATTAATAATTAGGTTTTTTTTTTTGTGTTGTTAAAAGCATTACTAGCAGCATATGTGGCCCAATACTGGCTGTGCTGCCTAGGAGGAAGACATGGCATACTTTTTTTAATTTATTCATTTTTTTTACTCCGTCATTTACAGCAACACTAGCCAGTTGTGCCTGTGACCTTGTGTATGAGGAGGAGGGCAAAGAGCAACAGTTAGTATGTTACTAGTAAATTGGCGCATTAAGATAAGGCAGGTGTAGGGATCAGTCAAGTGTTCTCCTTCAAACATCCTATTTTATTTATTTATTATTATTTTATGTGGGGCTTTTTTGCCACTACAGTAATAAATTATCATGGTGGGTTTTTTTTTTTGGTTTTTTTTGTTTCTTTCCATTTGCACTCCAGAGAACAAGCACCTGCTGCCTGCTGACAGGAAGCCTGGTGAAGAGACCGAGAGCCTTGTGGGTAAGCAGGTTGAATATGTTACTGACAAAGGAGTGAAGAGAACCGGGCTGGTGATCTACCAAGTCCCCGCCAAGCCCTCCGTCTATTACATCAAATACGACGACGATTTTCACATTCACGTCTACGACCTGGTCAAGACCACCTAAAATGACGAGAATGCGGCATACGAAGACAAAACTCATTATCACCTCTCCGTAGCGTACTGTCGTCGCCTCTCATTGTACTCTCTCTCTCCCTCTCTTCACTGTGTATTGCTGTGGAGGGGTGGAATGGCACAGATGTTTGTGGTTTTGTTCATTTGCGTGTTGTATTCGTGGACGTCACATCATCGACGCAAGTTTAAAGAACAAAGTGGAAAGCCCCAGTTAGGGACTTTGTTTGTGCTGTGCGTGCTAACTGAATGGTTATTTGTCTTCTAGTGGGCGTGGTGACGAAAAGACAGTCAGTTACAGCGATTTCTGATCGGGGCTTTAAATGTAAAAATGGGGAAGCAGGTGTATCTAGAGATACACAGTCTATTTATTGACATTTAATTATGTTACCATGTTTTTGTGATAAACATAAGCCATTTGTTTTTTTGACAAAGCAAGCCAGAATAGGTTGGAGTAATCGAGAATACTTACAGGATTAATCTTTAGCAAAAAATTAAGGCAACTATTTATTTATGCTTTCTGTTATTTTTTATTCTTGCAGAAGTCACTACTGTGAGTGTAGCTTTTATTCTTTAAATCGACTTGCTTAAATTCTTTTCATAATTTTCCACTTAAAGAGCTTGAATTCAAGATGGCTCTGCCATTAAAAAAAAAAAAAAAAAAAACCTTTCAGAGAAGACAACCTGCTATCAGGAAGCTCTCAGCCATCCTGTGAAGAAATAGGAGTCAAAAGACAAAAAGAAATAAAGGCTCAATAAGATTACATGAATTCACTGTAGATATTTTGGATTCTTTTGACATAAAAATTAGGCCTTTCTGGTTTTTTCCTGCTTAGTAAACAAAAATAAGGTTTTTTTTTTTGCTTGTTTGTTTTTTAAATAGGTCTACATTATGTAAAAAGGAGGTTTTATTAAAATTATGTTGATTATCTAATCTAGTGATTACTGCATAACCATGTATCTGTAAACGTAATTATCTCTGTAGTTGGGAAGAATTATTATGAGGTTGCCTCCTAAGTGGCTACACTTTAATATGTTGTTTAATATAAAGTAAATATATCCAGCAGGCTGGACCTTCAGAAAAAAAATCAGACTGAAAAAATAATGTTAAAATTAAAATGGATTTCATTTTATTTCCTGGATTGACAGGATGTTTCAGGGGAGGACTGTAGGAGTTTATGTCTCTAATAGTTGTCTTGTTAAGATGAATAGCACTTTTTACTCTTTTTCGACAGAACGCACTGAGGTACAAATCATAGTAGTATTGGACTGGTGGTGATATTGGACTTAACAAAGCGGAATTAACGCAACTATATTATGAATTGTGGTCCGAGTTGAATTGAATATTTAACACTTCCTTGGACAGAAACCTACAGACCCCCCTTTACTTATGAGTAATAAAACTAGAATGAAATTCTATGGAATTCCATTTGGAATGGCCCTTAAAGATGGCGGAATGTTAAAGCCAGTAATACAGTTCATGAGTTCACTTGGATGTAATCCCTTGGGGTTTTTTTTTTGTTTGTTTGTTTGTTTTCCACCGTAAATGACAAAGCACATTAAATAGTCTTGTTTTACGGCAGCAGAAAATTGCTTGCTGTTAGTGCTTGTGTTATTGTAGTCCAGATTTTCATAAAAGCATACAAATAGTGCATCGCATTATGTCTTGGTTGTATAATAGTGTATCCAGTATCGTGGCTGCATTCTGCAAAATTGCAAATTCTTTTGCTTTACTATTTTAAAAACGGCACCTTTCGGATCTCTGCAGTTAACTGGCTGGTATCTTTTTGTTTGTGGCTTTCAACATTTAAAATCTGTGCAGAATTCTTCCTGTTTGGGATAAAAACATAAGCATCAATTAATTGATCAGTGTTTTACTATACAATCTCTTTACCCATTCTGTTTCTTCATTCCCCACAATTGTACAGCTATTAACAACACACATAATCAACAAATCAATTTAGTTCCTGCATGTAATTCAGAGACAGACACATTAATAATATCTCTCCATTTTCTCCTTTTCAAAATGGTTAGAAGGTGTAATCTTGTATGTACTTAAATGTATTTTTTGTAAATACTGCATATATGCTTGAAATTGTTTTGTTGCCTTTTTTTTCCTTTCTTTTTGCTCATAGCAATTGCACTTTATTTTAGCTTTAGTCTGCCTCAGTGAAAGAGGAAATGATCTATTAATTCAGACAGAATCATTTTATCCTTAAAGAGCAGCTCTAGCTGGCTGTTTATTTGAAGAAAAAAGAGGCAGGAATTTATTTACTTCTGTGTTGTGTTCTCTCTCTTTTAGAAGTAAAATAAAAGAATAATAAATTTCTTCACCGCGAGTCAAACACGTTACCAATCAATAATCGATTATTCATTAATATTGAATGATATTGAATATCAGATGCACACATTTCCCCCTTAGTTAAAATTTTTTTTAATCACTTCTAGCAACACAATCCAATGTTTCCCATACGCTTAATTATTTTGTTGCAAATTTTCTATTAAGTTAAAATGATTGGTTTACTTAAAGTGTTTAACAGCAATCTGTTTTGTGGTAAGAGCTTTCCGGGAAAGAAAAGATGGCAGAAGGAGAATGACAAGTAACAGCTTGGGTGTCGAGGTTACTCCACTACATGCAAATCAAACCTGCAAAATAAGTTACTGTATTTTTAATGAGTTAAATTCTTACCAATGAATCAATTAAGTAATAATTATTAAGATCTCTTGGTAAAAGCATAACATACTTTTATTGTAAAGCTCACACATTAAGCTTTAGTTGATCATAAACATTGGGAAATATGGCCGTAATAATCTGACAAGCCAGTGTGAGCAGTTTGCATAACATACTCCTAATGAGAAATTAACTAAAGGAAACAAGATGATTTAATGAATGAAAGAAGTTGCAAGTAGTATGGTTTTGAAACACATGACCTGTACAGTAAATATAGCTTCATGACTGGAGGAAGTTACGTTTTGGACATGTAATATACGTGTTGATCAATGTAATATTCAATACTGTGCAAAAGTCTTAGGAACATGCAAGTAGAGCAAGGATGACTTAAAAAAAAGCCCAGTAAACAAGAATTAAGAAAAAAAGTCAGTATTTTGTTTCATGATGCTTTGATGACCCTTTAGTGTCGGGTACAATTTGTGCAACTTTATAAGGAAATTAGCTACCAAGTTTTACTCAGCCTCCTAGACACAGTTCTTCTGAAGATACCTGCTTCTTTTTTGCATGGGGAAATCCAGTACCTTCTATTTTGTCTTTTAAAAAGTGATCGCTTATATAATATATGCTGCTGTCTTTTGTGGCATAACTTTAAAAAAAAATCTATAATAAAGTTTGTATTAAATAACATGGGGTCCCTAAGATTTTTGCACAGTAATGTATGTTTAAAGAAGTTCTACTTGAATGTTAAAGCATGCTACTTCTAGACTGATGCAGTACGTGGACCCATAAAACACAGCACAAAGGACTTGGAAAAACCATAACTGCATTGGCAGCAGTTTTTCCTGAAGACAAACGGTTAAGACGAATCAATTGCCTAGGATTTATTTTATTATTTTTTTATTTTTCTTGGTTCTGAGGTACAGGTGAAAATTTTTCGAATCTGTTTGAAAAATCTGACTGTTTCCGTATGTTTGTCATTTGCGGACTACCACCTCTATCTTCTTTAGTAATGAAGCAAATAGAAAACTGTTCTCTTATTTAAATGTAATGTGCTGGAGTTGCTCTTTAAACTGAGTAAAACCACAGTGACGATGTAAAGGATACGCTGATGGCAATCACCAAAGGGAAATTTGGTTCTTCTCTTGTTTTTAAACTAGACTTCATAATGTAGCTGCCATAATATTATTCTAAACCAAGTAAAAAAAAATGCTTTTAAAAATCATTTAAAAAAAACAACAGAATGTGACGCACCTTAAATTTGATTGTAATTTAAAAGACACGTGCTATCAAATATATCTTCTTTTTTTGTTAAACTTGTAAGCACAGTATGCCTTCATGTAAGTTTGGCTTCTTTTGTATAAATGCAGCTCATTCCCCTAAGGCTTATGATTCTAGTCAGATTTCTCCCTTGTAGCATTTGCTTTTGTTCTGAGACAGACCTTTATGATTTCAGATGAAATGATGATCTATCTGGTATTGATTTGAAGAGGCGAAAAAACGAAGGGTGAAGTTCAGGTGGACTTCATGCTTCAGTTTAACGGTCAGAACCTTCATAATGAATCTATGAGAGAGTCTCAGGCATAGTTTTTCTCTCAAATCTGTGTTATCGAATAACTCAGTTTCATCAAGCATGCGTTTCAAAAGTTGTCCAGATCTGTTAAAGAAAAATCCTGTCAATTGAAAGATGACCCTGTTGTGCAACCTGTTTGCTGTATAATGTCACAGAGATAAAGTTTGACCCAGCTGTACAGTTTTAACCTCTTGCTGATGTAAATAAAGCTTCAGATGTTTCCTTATGCTTTATAGTATTCACAATACAGTTGAGTGGAAATATCTGTGTAGTCACCTGTACTTGTTTTAATCGCCTGTATTATACTTTATTTCTGATCTGCATCTGTTTCGCGTGGACCGAATGGGAAATACTTGTCCATGTCAAGCAAATTAATGACGTGCGTTTTTCGGGTTTCATTCACCCTTGCTAATTGTGAACAAGTAAATCTCTTTCTCGCTCCTCTGTAAATGTGGTTTATCGTACACTCGCTCTGCAAGCTTCCGATAATCCCCAACCCTCTAGTTGTTCCCTCTTTGATATGTATTCTTGTTAGTTTGCTGCTTTTTTTTTTTTTTTGCCAAAGTTATCTTTTCCTTAGGCAACCTTTGGAAGTGTCAAAACTGTTCCTGTTGTCTGTGTAATGATGCTATAAGTAAAAAAATGAAATAAAAGAGATATTTTTTGCACTGATGGTGGTGTCTGTTCTGATTTCACAAAAATACGAAGAGGTGAGTTTGTGCGAATTATCAGTGTTCAGGTCAAGTGAGTTTGAATTTGTAATGCGCATGGAAATTAGAGATGGTTTGGAAACGGATCGCCACTTGTGCTCAGAATACGGTCTAACCCCAATTTTCATAAGCGGGGTTGGTTTATTCCAAACTTTATCAATTCAAAAATACATGTATAACTTGCAGTTAAAATTCCCAGTTGAATGTTATGTTTTTAATTTTTAACTACAGTTTTAGTAAACGTAAAATTCCCATTCTTGGCTTAGAAAAGTGGAACATGATGTCTTCTGCTATGGCAACCCATCCACTTTAAGGATTTGCAAATTGTGTTCCTTTTCTCCACATGTTAATCATAGCCAATTCCCATCTGTCTCTCTGTCAGGGCACTCTCAAATACTATCACATGCTTTTTCCAAATCCAATAGCTGACCACATCTTTCCAAACTGCTACTCACAATCTTGTGGAACTGTGTAACACACTCAGTAGAAAGTGCTTTCCGGCCCTTCGGCTTGTATGAATGTAAGTGTACAGACGCCCATGGTTTCTAGTGTCGCCATGATCGATGTTAAGAGTGCAGGTATGCCATTCTTCCCCCCCAGAGAGCACACCAATCTGCTTTCTCAGTCCCTGGTTCCGAGTGGCTGTGTGTTCTGAGGCGCTTTTCTCCTCACCACAGTTGTACAGAGTGATTATTTTAAATTATGCAGACCGTATTACCTACTGCACCTTCTGTACATTAATCACTTTTACCCCTGTACATATAGTTGTAGATTAACAGTCTATGTTATAGATGTACATATAGTACATCGTTATTTATTGTAAATAGGCCACTTGTTCTCTTCTAGTTAGATGCTAACTCCATTTCATTGGCTTTTTACATGTACTTTACACGATGACAAAATTGAATCTAATCTAAACTAATCTAATCTTCTTTTCAAATCTTGTCAGATGTCATCTTTTCCCAGTAATTTTACGCTTATGAAATAGTGACATTTTTTTGTTCAGGCAGTGTATGAGGACATCACATTTTCCTTTATTCTATCATATCTCTTACATTGTGTCTATTTTCTTGAAAGGTCATCATATGATAGCCACTTAGGGATTACTGTTTTGCTGATCAACTTTATCATGTTCAAAGACACTCTTTCAAGTTAAAAACTTCTTCTACTGTATATCCCAGGGCGCAAGGTGAGTGCAACCTGGACAGGGTGCCAATCCATCACAGGGCACATGCACACACTCATTTACACAGAAACAGTCTAATCTGCATGTTTTTGGATTGTTTAAGGAAACAGGAGTACCCGGAGCACGGGGAGAACATGCAAACTTTACGCACACAGACCTGTGGTATCGAACCCGGACCCTGGAGGTGCGAGGCCACAGTGCTATTCATTATGTCAGCAAGTTCGAATGTCATCAGGTGCTAATAAACAAACAGTAGGAGAACTTGGGGTCTAAGGAAAAAATTGTTTTGGTAAAGAAATACAGTACAAAAACAATTAATTGTGTGGTAGCAGTATCTCATCATCTGTCCACATCAAACACACCTAGTTGCCTCATCATGTTTTATTCTTTATATTTTAACTTTTGTATTTAAATATGTGTGGCCAGTTTACTAAAAAGACTAAATTAGGATGTGCCGTAGTCCCATAGCACAGAAAGTTCATTTTCGAATTTCCCTTAGTATGTGACTGTTGGCTGTGTGTTTTTGGCCTGTGTTCCCTGGCCTAAGTTCCAGGCCCCGTGTGTGCCCCTATAGAGAATAAGTGATTCGGCTTGCACTTATCGTTTTGATTCATACACGTTCACATCTCATAAAAACTTAGATAATTATTTTGATTGTGTAAAGCTGCTTTGCGACAATGTCAATTGTTAAAAGCGCTATACAAATAAAATTTAATTGA
>JAOVVB010000023.1:6313718-6326315 GCA_028570985.1 Heterobranchus longifilis | reverse complement strand
GTTTTGAAATCCCCAGTATTGTAGAGTGTAGAAAATAAATCACTAAACATGAAACAAAGAAATCGGCAAGTGATCCCAAACTTTATGTATAAATGTATATGTGTGTATACTGTATGTGTGTGTGTATACTGTATATACAGAGTCAGCCAAAAAAATTATATACACTTCAGGAAAAGAAAAATAGCATGAGTTATAGCATATTAATATAATATTAATAATGTTAACATAGTATTAATATAGCACATAGCAATAAATTTAGTGTTTGAATATTTATACAAGTTTTTGTTTTCCTGATGTGTGTGTACAATTTTTTGGCTGACTCTTTATATGTATGTATATATACACAAACATAAACATTCACATTTTTTCTGCTGCTAAGAGTCTCATCACCATACTGTGTTTGAAGTCTTCTGTACAGTAAATGTCAATAGTTTTATGCCTTCTTTCATCAGAAATTTCATCACAAGACCCCAGTTTGACTTCAAAACTCCTCATATTGTTTCCACCACACTTGTTTGATCTTTATGTATTTTGATTGTATTTGGAAGTCCAGTCCTCCGACATTAGGATTGGACTTCCATAATTTTGCTTTATCCACAATGACTTCCTGTTGTTGGTGTGGCAGGATTTTGTTTCATCTCTACCTATACAGTGGTGCTTTAGTGCTTCAGTTAACGACATTCACGTTCTTTAGTTGCAAACTGATCCAAGTTCACACAACACAGCCTGTAACTATATATAACCGCAGGACACTCTGGAACATTTGCTGCTTTCACTCATTTATGAAAAGTAGCGTTTTTGTTTTTTTAACCTGGCTGCTACTTGTGTGATCATTGACTTTTTTCTCTCTTTCATTAAAGATCATGGTAACTGTGTTATCAGTAGGAATTATTTCAAAGAAGCAGTTTGATGAGAACCGCAATTCCACTGAAATTACTGACAAGCCTTATCCTGACTTGATTTCAGGGTCAAAACACATAAACAAAGGTATCCATAAAGCTGTACATTTTTATTATAAGCTTAGAAACACATAACAAACCATGGCTTCAAATAGTACGAACATGATTTCTGTAAACAATGATAGAAAACGTTTCTTTTTTTTTCTTTTTTTACATGACCATTTATTTGGCCAAGGTTAAAAAACAGCATTATCCAGCCTTCCTCCTACAGTTTCTTCTAATGCGCTTCTGTATGTCTTTTCTTCGCTACATAAAAGACCGTGATTAGCCTATGTGTGTGAGGCTCCTTAGTAAGTCAATGAGAACTGAGCTCGTATGCTTATAGCATCGGCGAAATAAAGAAATAAATTCCTCGACCCTGAAAGCAACCTGTGTTCGTTTATCTGAGTGAGAAAGACAGAGAGGGTGAATTAAGGTCCAAATGTGCTTACTGATGTACGACTGTGTTGCATAAAGCCTTATGAATATGAATAAACGTGTGAGAGAAGCTTTCATTAGCTTTAGTGTGTGTGTGTGTGTGTGTGTGTGTGTTCGGTATACCCTAGACCACTCTGCCTCTCTAACACATAACCCGACACTGATCACTCGGAGCTATTTCAGAAACGCTTTTCTCAAAAATGGCGCTTGCCAAAAAATGCCCCATTTCCCAAAAAGTGCCCTGATCAATGTGAAATCGCTCCCTGTGAACTTTCTGACAGATGGAGCCATAGCCATGGTCTGATCACACAGGGTCTGTTGAAATGGCTTCAAATCCACTCGACAATATTTTGTGTGTGTGTGTGTGTGTGTGTGTGCTTGTGTGTCTGTTTGTTGAATTAGTGAAACCGAAATGTTGATTCGACCCGAAAACAGTGCGGTCGAGAGGGGTGAAAAAGCGATGTCCCACTCTTGCACTGTCTAATTAGCTATTTTATCACCTCAGCACTGCTCCTGTACACCTTGCGTTGCCAGATTATGTGAGATTCCACACGGCTAAGCTATTTTTACTTACTTTGGGCAAGAAAAAAGAAAAAGAAAAAGAGATTTAAAAATGCATGACAAGTATGAAAATGTGCTTCGGACGCAAAATAATGCAATCCAATCTGGCAACCTTATAGATACCAGGGACACCTTGTGACACTCACGGTTTCCGATTAGTCTGTGTGAGTGTGTAAAAGCTGAACCTCACCAAAACACTTGCTCTGGTTGGTCGCTCGATCCATAAACACTTTGGAGGAGATGACGGAGCCGAAAGGCAGAAACATCTGCATCAATTCGTTATCGCCAAACTCTTGTGGCAGGTGGTAGATGAAGAGATTACAGCCCTCCGGACCTGAAAACACACACACAAACACACACACACACAACACATAGGATTGCAATATGAATAAGGGTAATCCAGTAGTAAGAGTGGTAGTGCTGGTAGTACTATAAGCAGTAAGCATCTCCTCACCTTCTCTCTGCTGTTGCTGCTGCTGAATGACCTGAGGCGGCTGTGGCAGTGTCTGGCCTATAGGGGTCAGTGTGGTGGTGGGGTAAATGGCTACACACATACACACACACACACAAACACACCCCGGTCAGAAAGAAGGGGACAGAGGGAGGAGAAACAGGATGACATGAAAGCAGACTGACTGACCTTTCTATTCTAATGAGAGATTGACAGACTCACAATACAGCACATTAATCATATTTCAGCTTGAGAGCAGATGACAGATTGTTCTCCAGCGCAGCGATAGCTCTAATTTACAGGCACGGATTATTATTCCACACAAAGCCATCATTTCCTTTCATGTGGCATCACAGAGACAGATATGCAACCTAACATTTTAATCAGGGCACATGCACACACTCACACACTTTGACATTTATTAAAATTAACAACTCTGATTTTGGCATCATGCAATCATCCATCCATATTGAGATATTCATCCACCATATTCATCCACCAATACAATTACCATTCATCCATCCATAAAGTATATAACCATCTATTCGTTCATCCATAGAGTACATAACTATCCATTTATACATACAGTACATACAGTTTATAACCATTATTCATCCATCCATACATTCATACATACATAACATGCATCCATCCGTCAATACATGCATACAGTACATAATCATCCATCCATACAGTACATAACCATCATTCATCCATCCATAGAGTACATAACCATCATTCATCCATCCATAGAGTACATAACTATCCATTCATAAATATATACAATACATAACCATCCATACATACAATACATAACCATCCATCCATACATACAATACATAACCATCCATTCATACATAATGTACATAACCATCTATCCATACATACAGTACTGTATATAAAATGCATCCATCCATCCATCCATAAATACTTACATACCTATCCATTTACCATCCTTTCATCTATACAGCACATAACCATCAACCCATCCATCCAATTCATAACCACCCATTCATCCATCAGTCCATCCATCCACTACATAACATGCATCCATCCATACATACATACATACATAAATACACACATACTTCACCATTTATCATCTATCTGTCCCTGTCCACTCATCATCCACCCATGTTTTTCTGTGCATCACATATCTATCTATCTATCTATCCATCCATCCATCCATCCATCCATCCAGTACATATCCATCTATCCTTTTTTCAGGAAGAGAATACAACACATCTTCATGAACAAAAATACATTTAAAAGACCACTTGATTCTACACTGTGTGTGTGTGTGTGTGTGTGTATATATACCTGTGTACTGTTGGACACCAGTGAAAGCCTGCTGAAGTGTGTCGGCGGCAGTTGGGCTCTGGGTGGAGTAGGGCGGCAGGCCGTTAGCATAGACCGCCTCCACAGGATGCCCGTTGGGCTGTGGTGGGATGCCAGTGAAGCCATTAACGATGGGTGTCACTATGCTGGGCACGGCCGAGGATGCCAGGGTAGCAGGGGGAGAACTCAGTCCTACAGAGAGACGCTAAAGTTAGAGGGGTGCTAAAGCAGAATGAAGCGCATGGAGACAAATAGGGGGATTTCTCACAACAACAACAACAACAAACACACACACACACACACACACACAGAAGTGAACTAGATGATTGGCAAAATTTGGGATTTGGTGACTGTAAAAGCAATAGCATATTAAATTATTATTATATAATTAAATAATCCGTTGTATAAGTCCTTGTACTATGTGGGTGGGGGTGGAATCATCCTGAAGAGGTCACACCGATCAGGATGGAACTGTTTAAGCTAAAGGCTAAACAGTGATCTGAAGGTAGGCTAAAGGTGATCAGTCAGATAAATGGTGTATTGATCGGCAGGGAAAGCGGACACAAAACATGCTAGCAAAATGCTACAAGGTAATAAAGAACGGACAAATACCAGTGGCTCCAGTGTATGCGCAAGCAATCATCACACACACACTCTCACACACACACACACGCGCGCGCGCGCACACATCGGAAGGCAGTGGTGACAGAGGAATTGTCTCCTGCAGAACTCTAAAATGATGAAATGGTGATGCAATTTTCAGGGCAGCAGCACAATGTCACACTACTGAGTGAGGGGGTAGAGACAGAGCGAGAGAGAGAGAATGAGAGTGAGGGAGGTGAAAAGAGAGTTTTAGAATTACAGAGCCATGAATGAGAAAGGGAAAGACAGACAGGGGAAAAATACAGAGTGAGAAAGACAGGCAAAGGAGAGTGAAAGAAAAATAGCACAAGCACAGAGAGAGAGAAAGAGAGACAGACAGACAGAGAGAAAGAGGGGATAAGAATGAGGATGAAAAACAGTGAAGGAGACAAAGACAGAGAGAAAGAGAGACAGAACATAAGCAATATAAAAAGTGTGGGGGAAAAGAATGCAAAGAACGAGTGAAAGCATAAGAAAGAGTTAGCGAGAAAGAACATGAGAAAGACAGAAAGAAAGAGAGCTTGACTAAAGACTAAAAGAAAGAGAAGGAGAGAGAGACAGCATGAGAAAAAAACTTTCCTAGGCCACCACATATACATGGTTTAGACAACAAGGATCACATAAACTAGGCACAGACAGACCAGACGGGAACCCGTGATTGCTAAATTTTTTATTCATTCCTCTTCTATACCGCTTATCCTGTACAGGGTCGCGAATGAAAGAAGGACGTACCAAAAAATAAAAATAAAAAAAATTAAGGATTAAGACATTTCTGCTAATTCATTTTGCCTCAGATTGCTAAAATAGTTACTTGCTAGCTAGTGTCTGGAAAAGGAAGCGCTAGCTGCTAGCTTACTATAACAAAAGTTGCCTGTTTTTAATGATAATCACCTCTCAGGTGGCCAAAACTTCGAAATGTCTCTATAGTTCATTTCATGTACAACTCAGAGGATCACAAGCAATGAAGAAATGACTTTCAAGATTTTCACGATGCTAGGCAGCCTAATAGTGGAATTTTTCATTGGCTATAATAAAAAGTATTTTGGTTATTTATCAATGTTAGAACTGGACAGAATGTGATGCAGGTACATTTTCTAAATAATAATAATAATAATAATAATAATAATAATAATAATAATAATGTGATTTGTGTAGCTGTGTGACCCCTGAGCAAGTTGCTGCTTAGGGCCCACAAATGTTAGGACATCATCACATCATGCTGTCTAATGCAGTGAGTACCATGTAGATCACGCAATCATTTATACCACTGGAGTCAGCATGTGCTTGCTGCATGCGGAGATAACAAATCTCACCATCGCATATTCACATCCTATCTGTGTAACGGCAAAAGAGAAGAAGTTGTATCTCTGGAACCATGTTGTGCCAGATCAAGGCTTTGTAAAAGGAGATCAGAATGTTAAGTCACGAGGAAAGATGTTTGCTATAGTCAGTGCCGGGTTGTAGTAAAATCTATAGAAAAAAAAAATCAGAAAAGCAGAAACCAAAATGCATATTGATGATATAATACAAACTATACAATAGTTAGTTCTTACTGAATAATATGATTGGTGATATACACTGCCTGATGAAAAAATAAAAATAAATAAATAAAATTTAAAATTGGGTTAAACTAAAACCTGGAAGGAAAGTGGTGAACCATCATCTTTGGGGAACAAATGTGGTTGGAAAAACATCCTCACTGAGCACGAGGGGAGATCACTTAAACGCTTAGAGAAATCAAATCGTTAAAGAACTCAAAGCTGCTTAATAGTGAGTTAAAAGTAAAAGCATTTCCGCATGCACAGTGCAAAGAGAACTCAAGGGATTGGGACTAAACAGCGATGTAGCCGCTATATCTGCTACCGGTATCTGCTTACCAGTAAAGCAAATCGGAAAACTGGCTTCAGTTTGCTAGGAAGCATAAAGAATGGACTGTGGAGCATTGAAAAAATGGCCTTGAGTCCAAATTTAGAGTGATGAGTGCATCAGGCTTAGAAGAGAGGTGGATGAAGTGATGCACTCATCATGCCTAGTACCTATGATTGCCTGGTAATGATCTGGGGTTGCGTCTGTTGGTCAGGCCAGGGTTCAGCAACTTTATGTGCAAAAAAAAAATTTGGTCAGCTGATGACATGAATATACTGAAGGACCAGGTTTTTTCCATCGATGGATTTTTTTCATCCACAAGAAAGGTGTTCTAATAACTAGTAATTACACTGTCGGTCGCCAGCATTGGTGAAAGAAGGCTGGTACAGTCTGCAGTACTGGAAAGAGGAGAGAGCAGCTGCCTGCCAAAACCCCACATTCAAAACCAGTCATAGAGTCACTTTCTGCAAAGAACAACATTGCCTCTGAACCGTTCGTCTTATTGTGTTCACACCTAATGTGTGAAACTACTAACACAAGGCTGGACCCCAAATCCCTTTTTAACCTCTGATCAAGGGATTATGGATACCCTACATAGAGCATTAGCTTTCCATTTTATGCTACTGTATTTGGGATTCAACCCAAGAACCCTGGAATTTTTCTGATATTCTAAAGCAAAATAAGTGAAAATATGAAGTAAATCTCATAATTTTCTCAGAACTGTCCACCACCACCATGGTTTATTCTCCTCAACTTTTGGCTACATAGTACTGGTCACAATTCATAACTACTTTAACGTCTGTTCGTTACAATAACTGTCTGTCGGTTGGCATTTTTGTGCTAATTCTGCCAGTCGCGAAAGGATGTGTGTTGGTGGAGAAAAATAAACTGGTTAAATAAACTAATAATCATAATCAAATGATAATAAATGGTGTTTGTGGAACTGTTATATACTGTACAGCAATATTACATTGTTTAACTATAGCAGGATTCTTCTCTAGCTTAATTATAAAAAAAATCATTTTTGAGATTTCATTATTAAGTCTGATTCTTATTAGAAAGCCAAGTATTCATTATAGAGTTAATGTAAGGTTTTTAAAAAATATATTATTAGTTTCTTAAAATAATTTTTAAAAAGTATTTTTTTTCTCAAAATAAGTTTTTTTTCTCTTTCCACTAAAAGAGCAAACACAATCTATTTTAAAATCAGCCCACACACACAGCATACAGGGTATGCAGCAGATGGTCCACCAGCACAATGGCAGGCGGTGACGGTTTTAGGATCTGGAAATACAGAGCCATTTTTCCGTTTAGAAATCAAATGAAAAACTAGTGTGCATTACCAGGTGTGCCTGCTAGCAGTAAAAAAAAAATAAAAAATAAAAAAAAAGTCTGTCTATTCTGTTCAAGCTGGGAAAGATATGGAGGAGAACTGTAAGAATGAATCGGCTACTGAAGTCAAGCCGGTTCATGATAAAAACAACAGTCTTAGAGTTGCTGAACTTGGTAATTGTTGGCTCAACTGATGAGAGGCTCTGGGTTTCTGCAAAAACCCAGGTTTAAGCAAATCCCCTAACCATATCTACTCTGGTAGATGTGCTCCAACTCCAGCTTTTTAAAAAATGGAGATATCCAAAAAAAAGAGTGTTTCTCTGTCCTGTAACGTACACAATGAGACAAGACTTCTTTTTCTAGTCAGTTTATTTCATAAATGCCAACAAATAGCTCTGCTACTGCATTTTCTGAGTGCTAAATACACTTCAGGGAAATTAAGACATTAAGAGAAAGCTGCTGTCTCAAGGTTATGACTCCAGCACCAGCACCATACAGACTCAAGAGCAAATAGGAAAGTTTTAGATACCATGATGCACAACCCTGAACCTGCAAATTCTCTCATTTTCTTTCTTTCCTTTTTATATCATCATTCCTTTTCTCCTTTAGAACGGGCTGATAAAAAAAAAAAAAAGATTTATATAAGAACAACTTAAAAAAAGTAATGGGAAAAACTTCTGAAAGCATTTTCCAAGAATTTCAGCATGATAAGAATCAGACAGGATCCGACTCTGTTCAATTTGGGGAACAAGATGATGACAGAGTGAAGTCACGTATCGCCACGGTTGAGTGTTTGGCAATCTGGAACATGGCACTTATATCTCTTTTAGCAGCAGAGAAAATGGCTAAAACTGGAGGGGGGAGGAGACGGAAATAATTTCCACTGTGTCATGCTGAAACCCGGGAATGCGACGATATGCAGAAGACAGTTTTTGCGAATGCCTCCAGCCTCAATTACCTTCCTTGAGGAAGAATATTACCGAGGCCGACACCGAAGACACAGACTACTGCTCTTCTCCTCTTCTTGACCTTTTTCAAGGATAGCAGAAATGTGATTTGCTCAGCGCGCGTTTGAAAAAAAAAGGAGCTGTCTGACAAGCAGCCTTGTTTGTGTTTTCAGCCTGATGTGGTTTGCACGATCGTCGATGTCATTGATTCTCGGTTGCACGGTTTCGTTCGAGGAGGCTGCCCGGGAACGATAAGAACGATGTAAACTAAGCTTTGTTGATTGAGACAGCCACGTGAAACTCGGGACGGATCATTCTGGTGGTCTGACGGGCTTTGGCAGTCTCAAGAGTGACTCAAGGTGTGAGTCATTCTTTAGACACACACACACACACACACACACAAACACACACAAAAAGAAGACAAAATCATGAGGTTTTTAAAAGGAAAGAGTTTGTGTTTGTGTGCTATCAATACTCAAAGAAATGCTGTTTTATCATGTGAAGCTTAAGCACCAAACCTACTATTCTCTTAACTGGCCTCTTCATGTATATACTGTAAACATTTCTTAATTACCACATACATTTATGCAATGTTATTGGTTGAGTCATGGTTAGTCATGATCCACAGATGTCATCTTTTGTTCTATCTCGGCAAGGCTTCCTCTTGGTAATCATTTTTCCCTGATTGTATTCACCTGGACCTCATTTTTTCCCTATAATTACAGTGTCAGTTCTTGATTTTGACCTTTCCCGACCGTAGCATTATAAAGTTCTATCTCCCCTTCATTTTAAACCCAGATAGAACATCGTTATAAAGTCACGTCTTGCTTGTTACGCCCTCCTGAACGCTGCCCAGCAGGAACCTTAACACTGGATGACATTGTCACATACTGTAGTTGTAATTAGTTTTTAACATCATCCATCTAAAACACAACATCAGACCTACAGTATGTTGTTCTCGAAAGTTAGAATGACTTTGATAAAATGATTTTGATAAGATGATGAACGTTGAACGAGTGACCCCGAAACAATGTTTCAAAGACAACCTAAAAACAACAGAATGTCAACGCTAATGTATTGTATTTATGGAATGCATTACTGTACATCCTGTAAGTTTGGGCTAAAAGGTGTCTCCCCTAGGAGAAAAAAGTGAATTTTCAGGTAGGGTCATACAGTATAACAAAATCTTTCATAAAGCTTAATGCTTTGAGATATTCCGATCCATAAATATGCATACACATTTATATTTTTATTAGACAAAAAGAAACAATTTTATTTTACTTTTATGTAGTGTCCGTAACTTTTCTGAATTCAAATCTTTCAACTTGGCCAATTTAGACTTCACATGAATAGACATAATCCTGAAAAGTGTACTATTCAAAAGTGCAAAATTGCTAAGATATTGCTACATGAATTTGACATGGTTACGGATAATAAAGATTTTTTTTTTCTTGGGAGGGGGGGCAGTGGAATCCTTAATTTTACATGAAATGCTTAAACTTAAGCAACAATTTTTACAGGTCATATGCTTCTAGAAGCGTACACCAATTTTAGTATCAACACTCAAAGAAATATGAATAATTAGAATTTTAAATTATTATTGTTTGAAGCGAGACAGTATAACGCTAAAAAACGACCATTTTTTTGGGGGCCTTTTTGGGGATCTTGTCAAAACAGCTGAAATTAGCAACTTAAAATTTTTAGGGAAGTAAGATTGGTCACTTCCATGTTGCATAAACTTTAGAAGTAGCTTCCTTGGCTAGCACACATTTTTGGAATTATATGTATAACATAAAATTTTTTTTGGACCAATACTGTGTTTTGGCAGTTCATAAAATAGTTTTTCTCCAGTTTGGAAAATGGCACAAACACAACAGCTGAGTACGTATAGTACTGTACTGTTACACGGAGTTCACACAACAACTAAACTAGCATATTATTAGCACAGCCACATTAGCATACTGTATTAAGCGGATTTCCTTTGTCTTTTGATTGCTTTCCAACATATTGATTTGGTAAATTTGTCTAGTGTTCTGTTTAACTTGAAGGAGGTATTATGTGGTACTCCTGGTCTGACAAAGCAATATTATATATTGCTAAATATACTATACGTGCATTTACTAGGCTTACCAGCAGGTTCCCTGGTGGGCTCTTTGCAGGAGGAGCATTTCATGGATTTATTTAAGGTGTCCCAGTGCCGATAACATTTCCAAATTAAAGGGATATATATTTTATATTTATTGTCTTAAATCAAAACAGAAGCGCATATGAGTACAGTTACAACAGGTCCTGATCTTTATACATTTCCCTGCTCTATAATGTACATAATTGAGGCCAATTGAATTGAAGTTCAACAACCCTCTTTTTGTGCAAAAATCTCATATGAAGCCGATAAATTGTTGTAAAAAAACAACAACAAAAATTTAATAAAAGAAGTTCCAGTAAAAGGAAAAGAGTTACATTTGTATTAAATACAGGAAAACTTTAAACTATACCAACTTAGGGCCTGCAGAAGCTGAACTTCGGAATGCATTTTTGCATGGAACAAGGGTTGTAGAATTTAGTGCTGTTTACTTGCATTGAACTCACTGAGAAAAACTTATTGTAACACATTTTTACGCACTTTTATGTTGATTTAAGACAAAACCCAAACCATCTCTTTACTGTTGCCACAGCATTATACTGTGCATTTTTTCAAATGCCCTTATGGTATTCTTACTGTTACTTCTTAATGCTTTTTTGTTCAATACATATAACTCTGTATATAGAGTAACTAGTATATCCAAGCTAAATAGTCTTTACCTTTAACCGCGCAGTGTGAGGGTGAAGCCAGTCAAACTTTTGCTCATACTACATGAACCTACTTGAATGAAAGCACCAAACTGCTTCGTGGTGTACAGTACATTAGCTCAGGCATGGATGATTGACAGGAGAAAGAGTATTGACATCCCACCCACCCAGAGATCACAGCCGACTTTCGCTCTCTTTCTAGACTCCTGGCTGTGAAAGACATTCTGCAGGAATTTGCTACATGGTAAGAGAAGTGCTGCTCTATTCTATTCCTGTTGCACAACTCTTAAGTGAATATCGTCTCTGTAATAATATATTATATTATGATAAGACAAGCTACTTTAAACAAGTGGATTTTTTTAGGCTGTCTGATCCTATTCTATGAAGAAAAAAAAAAAGTAACTAACCATCATGACGCATTGCACAAAGCAAACTGCCAAGCAGTATCACAGAAGGACAGCGTGACTTCAGCTATATTGATGATGCAGCACAGTTGTATTGAAAATGTGCCCCGCGGTAACTCTTTTCATGTATTTTAACGGAATACGTTACAGAATACATTCCGGAGTGTATTCAGCATTCAGCCATCGATACCATTTTCAAAGGGTTTCGCACAGCCCTGCCTCCAACACACCACCGCCGTGATTCCTCACCGAGTTATTCATGCTGACACTGACTGATACTGCTGAGTCTGCACTAAACAAAGTGTATTTACTGTAGGACTTCTGAGCACACACAGTGCTCGCCGCGTGTCCGTCCGTCCGCCCGTGTGTGTGTGTGTGTGTAAATATGCTAATGAGTGACAGGCCTGTTCCTGTGCGTAATCATCAGGATTTAACACTGCGTGTCGTTCAGATCGAGCGGCTCTGAACAGAGCTTGCTTACACATTTACTTTATGAGATCACACCTATGTTACAGTAGTCTGCTAACTTGGCAGAATTTTGCAAACATAGGACAGCTCTCGGTGATAACCTGTACAGTGATTATATCGTTAGAAAATCCTCCGTTCGGAAAGCACTCATAAAAAATGAAATTAAATTTAAAAAATCGTGTTTCGAGAACCCATTTCGAGAAAAAAAACTAATCTTTTGGGTTTGGATTTTTAAATGTTTTAAAGATCAAGTCAATATTTAATATGAACAATTTCATCTGTGGGTGTGAATGGACATGAACCGACCCACTTACTTTCTGTTTGCTTCTTAAAAAAAATCAAGAAATATATATATATATATATATATCAGTGGCGATTTCTTTAAGACTGCAAGGGAAGCTCAGCTTCCCCTATAATGTCAC
>JAOVVB010000023.1:6285840-6304858 GCA_028570985.1 Heterobranchus longifilis | reverse complement strand
CTAATGTTTATCAGTACATTACAGAAAATAATGAACTTTATCACAATATGCTAATTTTTTGAGAAGGACCTGTATTTGCAGCGAGAAAAAGAGAGCCAAAATTTGAGCCAACAAATAAATCAGGTAAATTGCCACAGTGTTAAAGTGATGTACCAACCAATCTACATTGCCTAGGTTGTATCCTCATCTGTGGTCACAAGCTATAACTGTTATGACTACAAATAGCAGGTATGAGGTTGCTCTGCAGGATGGTTTGGCCAACAGGGAGTCACTGCTCTTCCTAATCAGGATGAACCATTTGAGGTGGTCTGAGCAACTCATAAGGAAGCCCCTTGTAGAACCCCTTGTAAAACCCATTGGAAGTCCCAGTAGAACGAAACTCCAGGGAGACCCAGGACCCACTGGTGAGATTATGTCACTGTGGCTAAGAACAGAGTCTAGGTCGACCTTTTCAACTTGTTCCCGTCAGGAAACTCATCAACTCAGAAAAAAAGAGAAGGAAAAATCCCTAAGAGTAACAGGTGTTTTCACATATAGTAATTTTTAAATGAACCAGATTTATAACAATTTTATTATTTATACAATAAATAATTTCTTTTTGTGTTCACTGTGTGAATTCATTTGAAAGAGGAATCAGATATTTTCCTGTTCCACTTTAGCTCTAATGTGGCCTCAGTCCCCTTTCTGTTCTCACTATAGGTTCTCTGGAGCGCTCAGACCTTTTCAGCTTTGGATTGGGAGACAGTTTTAATGCGTTTTATAAATATAGAAAGCAGATTTGCTGCCTGTGTTTATCTGGTTTGTTATCTTGTTCCATTTTTCCCAATGATGGTTAATTATTTCTTAAAGATGGATAATTTCTTTTTCTGGATGGAAAATTCTTTTTTTTTGGCAAGAGTAGAGGCCTAAAACATTCCGTCAGAAAAGGCAACGCAAACCAGGAGCACATGGGGTTCATTATGCACAGGTTAAGCATACATCCAAAGGTGGTCTCAGTTCGGTTTGTTTCTAAGAGATCTGAGTTTGTTTGAAATGTTCACATACAGTATGTGCAAAAAAATGCTGACTAATTGTTGTCGGTTTGTTTTGAGGGCTGAATTGGACCAAGTCTGAACGTACCCTCAATAAAACATGGTAACAAGTCCCATGGTAAGGTCGACACTTCCACTTCTTGTTAGGTTGACAATTTTGTAAACTAATCATGATATTTAATTTTCTCTTTTAGCCGCTAATATTTAGGGTCACCATGATGGATCACTGGATTCGCATATTTAACATGGGACAGATTTTATGCTGGATGCTCTTCCTCACTCAAACCTCTCCAATGTATCCGGACTTGGGACCGGCACTGAGAGGGCACTTACTTGTACAACCCCCAGTGGCTGGTGTTGCTTCCCTGACCGTGAATTGAACCCGGGCAATGGTGGCGAAAGCACCAGAAAGTGCCACTATTTCTCCAGGGAATCTCAAGTTGCTGCTACGATGAGTTCTGTCATTTCAACCAGGACTGGAAAATTGCCTCACTGATTGTTTTGTGCCCCAAGCTCTCAGGAAGAATACAGGGGATCCTAGACACGACTCTCTTTGCAACTGTTTGCAACATGCCCCCTTTCCCCAAATGAAATGTTGTACTATGTGGGTGGAGCTCTGCTTATAGTGATCTTGCTGTCTGAAAAGTAAGGTCTGTTCAGTCTCAGTTGTCCCACTTTTGGAAATGTTATGTTTATTCCAGCCAGACATCTAACTCCTTTTCAATCTGTGAACTGATGATGAGTACAAATTTTGACTAGTGCTTGAAGTAATCGAATCAACTCTATCCTACTTTCCACTCTCGCTCATCTTTCACTATCACATTCTTATATTCTATATGTTACACTTTTCTGTGCATTACAGCTTAAGTCTGTAATTATTCTCATCTCAAGACTATCGCGTTGGACTCTGGGCACACTTTACAACCCAAACTCCTGCCAATCCCTATTTAACACAAGCGTCACCTTCTTTCTGGAACGTTCGTCTAATTATTATGCTAATGTAATTGGCAAGAACCTATAATCCAACACATCCCACACAGAAACAGCAGAAGTAAGTAGCTCCCACCTGGAGAACAATTGAATGTGTTAAATATTCTCAGTTCAAAATGTAGGACTTTGGAATAACACCACCTGTACACTTTAACACAAATTAAGTGCTGAACATGTGATATGTTCTCGGTGAAAATGCAGACAGTTTTAATAACACAGCCTATGCAATCTACAAATAGCAAACTACAGTATGTACTGTAAATATCGTGACGTTAAAAAAAAAAAAAAAAACACTCCCCCATACACTTTAACACAACAGACGTGAAATGTGTGACATATTCTTAGCATAAATACAAGACAATTTGGATAAGAGTGGGTGTGCTCTCTTGCATTTTAAACAAAACTTTATTGTTTATTGTTTTGGCTGATAACTATTCCTTTTTTTTTTTTTTTGCAATATTCAACATGGACTTGAAAAAAAGCTGATTTAGAAAACCTTCAGGCACTTCTTTTTTTTATTTCTTTCATATCTTGTGTTCATTTAAAGTTAGGAATATTCAGATATCTTGACCTTGATGTGACATTCAGCTGGTCCCCATGAGGAACACTACTGATGTACAAAAACTCCAGCTTTTATTTCTTATAAAAAAGAACCAAAAATTTTACCTTGCTTACTACTGTAAGTATACGGTCAGGGTTAGATTAAGGTATAGGTATAACATGAATGAATAATTTTCACAGTGGAACTATGGTGTGTATGTGTGAGATGGGTGTGGAATGGTAGATGGAAGACAGAAACTAGGTCGGGGTCCTTGATGTTTACACTGATGAGGGTCAGAGAGCAGGTGGATTGTGGAATACCTGGGGACCTTCCGTCTGTTGGTCCATGATTAGACGTCAGAGAGAAATGACACACACTGATAGAACACCAGGTGAGCATCAGTATGTCATGTGTATAAATATAGAACAATGTGCTTCAGGATATATAATCATTCCGATTAAACAGATAATGTGTTGTAAGTAAATTCAGATCCAGAAACAATAGAAGGCATGCAACTTGGGTTTATTTTAATTTTTTTTTAGCAATTGTTGAATTTGTCTTCTGGATGATGGTTGTGGCAGATCTCCAGACCAAACCGTGAGCAGTGGTACAGTGTGTCTTTTGCTTTCATCATGGTCATAAGGTTAGCTCTTCACCCTTTGGTGCCACCGTTCTCAGCAAGCTGCTTAACCTCCTTTAACATGGTGGTGTCGTGATAGTTCAAAATAGGGTAGAATTAGTCCATGCAAACCATCAATAAATAAAGCGGCAATGTGTTGCACCACTAATGGAATGAACTGGAATCCAAACTGTATTTCGTTTATCGATTAATTATAATAAAAAATGTGTTAGCCTACAGTAGTAATTAAAATTGTGAAAAAAGGACAAAGTGACAAACGTAAAATCTTTTCTGAATTCAAGGCTTTGTGGTCAAACTACTACTTTCTTTCTTTAGGCTTTAATCATGGTGAGCTCCTAATGGAAAAATGGCAAGTAGCCAAGATAAACCACTTGTATAATTTCCAAGGACGGTCGTGGTAGCTATTATAGCAATGGAAGCAAAACAGTCAATAAAGAGGCAACTGCATGTATACACTTCTCAGCATGTGTTGCATATGGTAGTGGCGACATGACCAACATCATCTTTTAATCTTTAATGTGATAATGGGACTACATCACTGCACCAGACAAATGGACAATTGTGGTTCTAATAAAGTGGGCATGTTTGCACTGAATTCCGAAAGCTCCATTCATCTTTAATAAGAATGGCATGAGGTATGCTAGCCAGTTACAGTTCTGCCATGTATCTCATAAAACATTTCAGGAATCACCTTGATTGACATTTCAGGAAAACGCTTGAGCGTTTTAATCTCAACCCTTCAGGCTGCCACGTTGCCAACAAGACGGCGATTTGTATCTTTCACAAATGATTGCGCAACAACTGTCTATTGTCTTTGATTCAACAACTTTCATCTTTTCTCCTGCCTGCAACATACAAGCCCCTGAGTGTCATGATTGTACATGATGGAAATCATTCATTCAAGGAACTACATGATGAGGAGAACACAACCATTGTGGACCTGGAATGCAAACCCTCAACTCCAGGGTATCCTCTAGAGCAGGGGTCTCCAAATAGAGTCCTGGAGGGCCAGTGACTAGCACAGTTTGTAATTCACCAACACCTAAACACACCCACTGAACCTAGTAATTAACAGATTAGTTAAATCAGCTGTGTTTGAGAAGGAGAATCACCAAACTGTGTTGGACACTGGCCCTCCAGGACTGGATTTGAAGACCCCTGCTCTAGAGGGTCACAACATCAGGTATGATCTTGCCTTGATGAAGGCCATAGAGGCTGTATTGTGTTATAAAAAGTAAGCTCTTGAAACTTAAGCAGTGGTTTGATGACTGTTTTGCAGGAGCTCAGCTATGGTACCGAAGAAAAGATTGTAAAGTTGATTAACCTTTTTATAATGGTCAAGGTCATATTGGATGCTAGAAAACATGATGGCAGAAATCTACCCTGGATGGGATGTCAGTCCATCACAGGG
The DNA here is from genome assembly GCA_028570985.1 of Heterobranchus longifilis. NCBI lineage: Eukaryota > Metazoa > Chordata > Actinopteri > Siluriformes > Clariidae > Heterobranchus > Heterobranchus longifilis. The sequence goes on along the minus strand of JAOVVB010000023.1, from coordinate 6,300,245 downwards.
CACCATGTACACACATTTACACCTAGGATGGAAGGAACCAAGGAAACTGGAGAACCCAGGAGAACATTGAAAACTCCACACAAATATTGCTATATACAGTAGGTAAGCTGACCCAGGAACCTGGAGCTGTTTTGAGGCAACAATTCTACCCACTGCACTATCATGCAGCCTAGTTATGAAATTTAAACTTATAATTGTTAGACTGCTACTCTTGGGCCCTTGAGCAAGACCCTTACCCCTTAACTGAATTGGACTTGATACAGTGTTTTGCAAAAACCTACTTGTCCGTGTTGGCTGTGATACAAATGAGACTTGATCATCCATCAAACCATTGTTAAAATCTCACTACAGCTGATGCAGTAGGTTAAACATTGTTTACATATCTATGTCTACTTCGACAGGGGAGAAGCAATAGAACCAAGTACACTGGCAAGACAAATCTTTATGCATCTTTCTGTTGTTACTGTGAAAAGTAAGCAGGAAAACTTTCGACTTCTTTCTTAGTAGGTAAAAAGGTTTCACTATTCATCCAAGTAACAAGCGAATATTTGGGCACCTCGAGAGATTTGAGCTCCCAGATAATGTTTATCAAGTTCAGACCTTAATGAGCTCATTAGAGAGATGATGGCTTGTTCACAATCATTGTTAGGAAAGGCCAGGTGATGCAAATGTCAAAGTCTTATAAATAGTATGACTCCTCAAACCTTGTCCAAACAATCAGCAGGCATGGGCTCCTTTAAGCAGCTGCCTATCAGTTAAGACAATTGTTGCCTTTTCAATTTCCTGGGCAATTAGGAAATGGCGATCAAGTTGGGGGACCAAGAACACTTTCTAAGAAAACTGCTTGTAGGACTGATAAAAAAGGCAAATCCAAACCTTTTGCTTTTTTTTCTCTCGCTCTAAACAAATATGACCTTCATGACTTCATGATTCCTCACCACGAAATGTAATACCAGAAGTTTGCAAAAAAACATCTAACCAAGACAGATACATTTTGAAAACAGGTAATTTGGACTGATAATGTAAATGTAGCTTTTTGGCTACAATGAGCAAAGGTACTATACTGTATGTTTGGAGAAAAAACGGTGCAGAATTTCATGAAAAAAAGCACTTCTCAAATTGTTAAGCACGCGGATGAATCGATCATGCTTTGGGCTTGTGCTGGACCCAATGGTACAGGGAACATTTTACTTGTTTGGATGGATGGAAGAAATGGACTTAATAAATACCAGCAAATTCTGAAAGCAAACAGCACACCATCTGTGAAAAAAGGTGAAGATAAAGAGAAGACAAAGATTCCAAACACGCCTTAAAATCCACAACGGACTACCTCAAGAAGAGCAAGATGAAGGTACTGGCGTGACCCTCACAGTTAACTGACCTAAACATTATTGAAAATCTGTGGATAAACCTCAAAAGAGCAGTATATGCAAGAGATCTCATACATAAAAGACTAATGCACGAAAAAATAGGCAAAAAATAAATAAATCCCCCAAACAAAGACTGAAAGGCTAAAAAATAAGTCTTTTCAAGGTTTGATCATTGCCAAAGGGGGTGTTACTAAGTACTGCCCATGCAGGGCGCCAACACTTTTTGCCTCAAGCTCTTTTCCTTTTTCGTTTTTTTTCCCTGAAACTGTAAAAGATTTTACTTAAAATTTTAAAGAAAAATGAAATATTTATGCCTTTTGCAGATCACGTCATTTTCTACTTTATACACAAGAGTATACTTGGATGTGCTGCCCAAGTATATTAGTTGCCACCCATGTATACTTACCCACCCTTTTAAAAAAACTGTCCGAGAGAACAACGCCATCTGCAATTGATTAACTAGTAGCGGACAGTTCCCTCTTGCGCTACAGCTCCTGTACCTGTTTATTCTGCTACCGCGAGAGCGGTGTACTAAGAGGCAGTAAACGCAATGGACGCTAGCTGCCGTAAAAAGAATTAGAAGGGCGTACTGACGGTGGCACATGCCCTGCAGCGAAACACAGTTTCTTCAAGTGGTAAGGACCCATGTTGGCAACACAGCATTGGTTAATGACCGATTTAAAAAAAAAAAAAAAAAAAAAAAACTTATATGGAAGTCCTGCTGGTGTTTTCGATGGGGGAGGCTTCAGACATAACAAAAACTGTGAATTTGGGATTTGGGTCATTACTGCTAAAATGTGTCAATTGTAATGCTACCGGAGTATGGGAATGACATCGGAAAAATGTAGAACTCAGGAAATGTGCATATTATTATCATTATTATTATGTGGTCACTGAAACAACTGAAAACAACCATTAAAGCACACAATGTTATGAATCTGTGCAATTTCTTCGTTTATGTGACTCTTTAAAAATTTTTTTTGCTCACGCATGTTTGTATAGTTGGTTTGGTAAGGTTGTGCGAAAAAATATGTCAGTCAATATTGCACTCCATATTGCACAAGGCTTATCGCTGTAATATATATATATATATATATATTGATATATATCACAACTTACATCTGTGTTTAAATGTGTGCTTATGAAAAAAAAAAAAGTGCACAGATGCACACACATGCTCACATGCACATTCACAATCAGACTGTAATTAAGGTTAGGTGCCTGCAGGGTAAATTCTAAATATAGGCCATGCAGATCCAGCTGAAGCACAGTATAGATTCTTTCACACGTCCATGAGATTAGAACGGATCAGTCTTTAGCATAAATCCCCCCTTTCTAATGTTGCAGTTAATCCGCTCTTCTGAGCACTGCCTTCACTTCTGCACTTAAATCAGGCTATATCAAAAATGTGTATCTATATCTAATCCCATTATCGTTCGATAAGCAGCTCATAAATGAATATTTTCAACCATTTTTTTTTTTTGGAATACATTACTTTTTCAGCCAGGAATGTACTCGTTGATGAACTTGATGAAGATCAATTACGTTCACACGCATTCAGCATTTTCATGCATGTCTACCTTTGATAAGTAGTTCATGAATATTTACATTGCCGCTCAAATGTTTTCACCGTAATAGCAGGCAACATACGTATGAATAGACTGGACTATAGAATGAATTCGTTTCTTTCTTTTTTTTTTTTTAGGTTTAATGTTTGTGCTACTTATAATGATATCATTTGTCTTGATGAATGATCTCTTTCACTCATTCATCTTAAGTAGCCTCCTTATCCTGGTTAGGGTTTGCATTGGATTCATAGCCTATCCCATGGAGCAGTGGATGGAATACTGCTCCAACAATTTACTGTACCACTACTTGCATGTTTGTGGGAGGCGAAAGGAAATTTGAGAAAAACAATGCGGACGTACAAAAATCCGTAACGTGAACTCGTGAAAAAAAAACCTTTCCCATATTCATAAATTAAATAACCTCATGATCATATAAATGACATTAGTCCTTGGATATTTCAGCGCTGGAGATTCCAGTGGTAGAATTCCAGAGCCAGAAATGTGAACCCCTGAGCCTGAAGTTATAATAATATTAATGCTATTAATATTAATGATTTTAATAATAAAGCAGCTCATGAATTCCTAATTCTTCTTCTTTTTTTTTTCTTTTTTTTGCAAAATGCTTGCACACATGCACTTTTCATCTACATCATTACAGCATGGTTGTGTAAGATTGGTTAAGTGTAACTGCTGTGCAAATCTCAAATATTCATTTCAAATTTTCACTAAAGTGGCATATAAAGTATTAAGCGCATCTATTGCCTTTAAACTCTAAGGTTGCCAAGTCACCGTCTCGTCTTTTGTGCAAAGATGACGAGACATCTTGGAATCCAAGTCAAATATTCATGAAGCAAACAAATCATAAGACTAAACACCCTCCTAACCGCAGAGATCAGATTTTGCGCTCGGAAAACCGGAGGTTCCGCAGGGAGCGCCAGAGTTAAAATTACATGTGAACTCGCAGTTCCTCTCGGAGCATGAGCTGGGGGAATCGAAATGATGTTAATGCATTATTCAACGCTGATGAAAAAAAGAAGACGACAAGACCTTTGGGCTTTGATATGGGCAGCTGGAGGAGTTTGTATGGATGGTACTGTAGGAGGGCTTCATGACCCTAGAGTGTGTGCAGAAGAATATACAGTATAGTGTATATAAATAATGATTCCCCATGTATTAATATACTATGTGTGTACTGTAGAAGTGTGTGTGTGTGTGTGTGTGAACTTGTTATGTTAACGTTGGCATGTGGGTGTAACCGTGTATGTGCGAGTGTGTGGGTGTGGACTCACAGCGTGTGTGTAGGTGCTGTAAGTGCTGCTGTATGTGCTGAATGGCAGAGCCACAGCAGGGTTGAAGATGCCAAACTGGCCGACCATCTGTTGCATGCGGCGGATGGTCCTCTCCTTATCAGTGTCTGCGAACTTCACTACCAGACTGGAGGATGCTCCCTTATGCACAGGAAAAAAAAAACAAGGAAAAAAAAAAAACATCTATTAAAATGTATACATCAATTTCAAAGTCCACCACCATGAACAGTTTTTTCACTCTCTCTCTCTCTCTCTCTCTTTCTCTCACTCATTCTCTATTCTGCTTCTCATTCGAGGCCTGGACCCTATCAGAGGTGACTATGGAATATATTTGCACTTTATTATTTTTTTATTGTGACATCACGTATCTCATTTCAATGATAAAGTATGATCGACATGTCGCTCGTTCACTCAGCCTCAGACATCAAGCCAGATATGTTTAAGTCATTTGTAGAAACATTAACATAAAAATATAAAACTGATGAACAAAGAAAAAAGTTCATATCTTGTAAGAGTTTGTGTAAATTTGCATAGAAAAAGGCCGTAATGTGAAACTCGAGTTATAGGCTTCGCTGCAAATTTATATACGGATTATATTAAAATATTTAACGTCGAGTTCAGCCTGTTACTGGAAGATTTAGCGCAAGCTTTACTCAGTAGGACGCTTTTTCACCATTCAATAACTTTTTTTGTCATCAGCTTGGCCTTTTATGGAGTTTTGTGATAATCCTTAACTGCAAATCAACTATGCATTCAGTGCACTCCGAAATGTATAGGTATCTGTCATTATTAACATATGAGGAAATTAGTGTTACACAAAGTCTGGACAGATTTGTTTTGTACAATTTTGCTTATTCAAACTTTACTGATGAGGCTGGAACCATTTACATTAAGTATAATCGAGGATTTTGGCAAAAGTTGGGTAAATCCTGGTTCCCACGTTTTCACGTTTTTTGCTATGGAACAGTACAAATTTACAAATACATTCACAAATATTATTCACATAATGGGCCACATAACAGGCCCCAGTAGTATGGTTGGCTATGTTGGGATGAGCCGCCCATGCTCAAAAAAACCCCAAAAAACCCTGGCTGTGGCACATGATGGTTAGGCGTTTTGAGCACCAAAATGTAACGAGAAAATTATAGAAAAAATTTAGCTTACATTGTAATAATGAGACAACTGGGTCAGAGCAACTCCAAAACTGCAGCTCTTCTCAGATGTTACTAGGCTGAAGGAGTCAGGATGTACAAAAATTGATCCAAGGAAAGAAAACCGGTGAACTGGTGACAGGGTCATGGGTGGCCAAGGCTGGTCTAATAGAAGAACTACTGTACTGTAGCTTAAATTGAGGAAAAGGTTAATGCTGTTTCCAAAAGAAAGGTGTCAGGACACCTCAGGTCATTAACGTTTTGGTTGCAAATGAGGGACCTACTGTACTTAATATTAGGTGAGCGGTCATAATGTTATGGCTGATAAGTGTATATCGTCAGTGTATTAGAACCTTCTGCCTGTTGCTAATGACATCAAAACTTGTCGGTTCCTTTTAAAAATTATGATTTAAAGTTAAACAACACCTTAGAACACATTAAATGCTTATGTCAAAATATTCATAAGGTGTTTAGCCACTTCATGGGAAATAGTTAACAAGTACAAGACAAGCATGATGTTTTCGATATTGTATATCACATTTGAAGCTCTGGAAGTTTTCCAGATTGAGCAGATGAGAAGTTGACAAAATTGGAGTTTAAATGCCTCAGCAAGCGCTAATTTAATTAATTTACAACTACTTAAATCTGAGACCAACACGCCATTGAAAGAGGTTAAAACTCACAGGTCAACTCGTACCATAATAGCAAAATGAATCTTGGATTCACTGATAAATCATAAACATCTGGATTTTTGCATAAGTTAACAAATTGTTATTTTGTTAGAATTCATCTGTCTCTATCCCATCATGCATTCTTTGCACACACATGCACACGCATTTACACACACATGCACGCTCTCACTTGCTCATTAAGCGGCTTCTAATCATTTAGTGCAACACATGACCTTTGGTGTGGAGGCTACGACTTCCTGGAAATCAATCAGCTGTAAAGGCCAAAATACTCTCAACTAATGATCACACAGGAGAGAGGAGACAGCAGGGCGACGTGAGGAAGAAACGGGAGAAACAGAATGACAACGTGTTTTTTACAACATGTCTTTGGGCTTGTTGGGTTTCTGGTAATGAAATGTTGATAATCTAATGTTTAATTTCCTCCTACTGTAAATCATATATAGCATCCACGCAAGCATGCATTATAATTTATGCAATATATTGAACTGGATATCCACACAGCTGTTCATTACAACAGCTCGACCTCGTGTGTGATATTGCTTCTATGCAACAGTTATACAAATATAATTTATTAACAGATTATAATTTGTTTGTTTGTTTGTTGTTTTTATCAGTTATTTTGCTCCACCAACCAGCATTAATCTTAAGAGTAAGGCTAATTAAAACACCTACTGCAAAAATAGAATTTAGAAGCTGAGCGATACATAGAGTTAAATGTCCCAATGCTGTTATACTCTATATCGGCACTCATGGAATACCTCTCATCCAATCAAATTGTTGGTCAGAACTACGTGTTGCCTAATTAACAATGAAACATGGCACAGAAGATAGTGTTTGTACTTTGGTTCTCTGTGCTGAAACCTGTGTTTCATTCTCAGTTGGTTTTAGATTTTTTTTATTAGATCCCTATATTTTGATTTAGTTTTATATAAACAAAGTGAATCCACAGGCAAAAAACTGATTTAAAAGTATACATTACAACAAATTCTCAAATTTACATGACTGATGTCATGGCACGTGTGTGTAAAATGAATACAAGAATGCTGAACATTTCTTTATGTATTTAAACAACGCCCAAGAGGTATTAATGGGCCCAAAGTGTGCCAATAAAACACTCCCCATTCCAACATCTGTAATACAAGGCAGTATGGATCTATGCTTTTTTGCCGTTTCCACCAAATTCTGACCTCACCATCGAAATACTGCGGCAGAAATCAAAACTTTTTAGACCATGCAAAATTTTTTGACATACAAATTCTCCAGAACAACCTGTTTCTAAAGTTTTTCTCTATTTTTCATCCTAACAAAATAACAGTTGCATTAAGGGGGAAAAAAACAGTTCAATTAGCGGTAATGAGGTAATTAAAAAAATAAATAAATTAATTAAAATAAGTAAAATAAATTAAATTTGTTTATTATTTTGTATATTGTCTTATTAATAATGGCATTATTTCTTATTTCTACTTTTTTCTTTTCCAAAAATAATTCCAGTGCTGAAAGCTTGAGCATCAGTTGATATTAATATTTTTTTTTAAAAATCTTAAAAAATCACTTTCAAATGATCTGTTTTAGCTAAATCACTACAAAAACCTATTAAAACCTGTAAAACCTACACCACATTATAATAAAAAAAATAAGAAAGAAAAAAATTCTTTTTAACATTAAAAATTCGAAAAAAAAAGTAAAATCTTTATCAAAACCGATCAAAAAAATAATAATTCCTTAGACCAACCTTTTGGCTTCATTTTCTGTATATTTTTTAGCATTAAATTATTAACAGATTTAGATTTGTAGTATGTATATATTATTCTGATGATGAAACATTCTTCTGATAACAGACTGATCCATTTTTACTGCATGTGAAATGAGTCCGCTGTTTCTGCAGTGTAGCTTGATGGCCTTTAGACTTTTGAAAAGGTTACGCTCAGTGGTGAAGGTGTTAATGTATAACTTTTATAATAAAAATGCACTACACTATTAGAAATAAAGGTAACAAACTTAACTTTTTCTTGTCGCTGACATGATACTATTGAGTCGACCTGCTTTACACCATTAAGTGTATATATTAAGAGGGAAGGTGCAGGTGGTGTAACTTTAATTTGCGTCTATGGTAAAAAAGTACATCAGTGGTCTTTAAAATCCGTTTATGTGCCATAAATTATTTTTAAAGGTTGAAGGACAGCCGGCATACTAAAGACATCATCCCAGAAACAAACATATATACCAGCTACTATATGATTTTTGAATATGATAGTTTTACTATATAAAATACTACTTTTAGTTTAAATTAAATATCATGTCCATCTAAATTATAATAGTTATTAATGGACCTGAGAAGGAATAAACCTAGCTGACTTTACATCAGCTCTCATGCGCCGATTCGTAATTGCACTGGACATGACGTCAATATTCAAGTCATCAAACAAAATATCTGTCTCCCGTCCCACTTCTGTAGTCTGCTTATGTATGAAAATGTCATTACTTCATATTAATTAATAAGATGTATGTGACAGTAATGCCAATATGCCTTGTAGGACCCAAGTGTGTGTCTGAATATGTGTGTGTGTGAGGGACGTAAATGAATAACCCCTACAGAAATACACACCAACCGAATAGATTTTTGTCACTATGTGTTCGATAATTCTGACTGTAGATCCAAGAGGAAAAATCTCCATTTCGACCCAGTTGGCAAACACCGGACCAGACGAACTAGACGATGTCTTGAGGATCCATAAAAAAATTTACATTCCGAATATCAAGGCTTCAAGACTAATTTCATGCCATAAGTCATCTTTAAGACACCATAATGATGTAAATAGTATGTTTTTTTTTCATGAAGATCTAAACATCTAAACATCTTCTAAGGCATCGTCAAGACGACCTCGTAAAGGGCGAACATGCATGCACATTAGGAACGAATGTTAAGTGCAATCATACCATTACAACAAGAAGTTGTACGTCTTGTCAGAGTAACAAGCGCTAATGTTAGCATAACATGTGGGCTGACTTCTTAATTCATTAAATTTAATCTCAGCAAAAATGTATTATTATGAGGTGGATGCACATTTCTCTCCTGGTGAAAAAAATTAAATTGGCCAATTATATTAAATCTTAGCCTGGTGAAGCATACACAAGCGTACTTGTAGCCCTAATAGTGAGTAGCATACTTGAAGCTATTTTAGACCATAAATTCTGCACTAAATATATTAAAATTGTAATTAAATTGTACATACACTAAGCACATTAGTGTGTTTTGCAAACAACCCAAAATAACTGAATTCCTGTTGAGTAAAGCCCATGACATGCATCGCGAAAAATGTTCAGCACAATAAGATCTAAATGTGTACCAGGTTTCACGTGTATAATCATGCACAATCTCGTGTAAAGGCCCTGAGCCATGCCCAGGGCCCAGCTGCTCAAGCGGCCTAATGGCAGCAGATTACAGAATTTAATGACTTTTTGAGCATGTTTAGACCTCGAAAAAGCGCCGGATGCTGGAAAAAAATCCTTAGAAGAACAAGAGGACCTGGGTCCTAATTCTATTAATTATTCTTTTGCTGGATAAAGTGGAACAACTTAAAGTGAGTGAAACAATTTAAAGTTAGGAATTGATTAGTAAAATAAAGTGTAACTTTTGTGGATAGTAAATACATTAGAAATTCAAAAAAAATGTTTTAGGAACCTAAAAGTAATATAGCATTAAATGAATAGTATGCTTAGTTAATTCCAATTGGTTAAAAAGTATACTCTTTAGTTCAAATTTTTTTTTTTTTTTTGGTTCTGCCCGCTGGGGTCGCCACAGTGAATCACCTGATCCGGATACTGATTTGGGTTTTATGTTGGCTGCCCTTCTTTCCACAACATATTTATCATATTTTATATTATATTTCATATTCTGAATCAGAGTGGACTGATTTATGCACCACTGTTGCTGGAGTTTCCTGTAGAAGAAGTGAACCTGCTTCTAACTTTGTAGTTGGGGTCACTTTCATCAAACATTACTTTTTTCCCAGTGCAGAATGCTCTTCTATACTACAAAAGCAACATGGCCACCATCGAAAATACATTATGTGAACGACATCATCACAACGGCATTGTGACGATTCTACAGCCAACTGCACTCTTATTGAAGACTACCCTGAGAAAAGTGTTTCTTGAGGCAAAGGCTTTCACCATGGACTGCATAAGAACTGGACAAACCCTGTGTGACATGACTCATGGGTTTTTTGAAGACTGATTTTGAAGCTCAACTGTGTGAGCGCTGGTCATCTTCACCTTTGCAGGAGCTGAAGCCGCCTAAACCCTGGTTAATCCTTGAATGGTCAAATGTGCAGAACAAATGGAGGCTGGCTGTTGGTTGGAACACATTGTCCTACCTCAGTTACCCCAAACTAGCTAGCTTAGCTTTAGCGTAGCTAAAATGCTAAGGGGGCTAACATTAATTTATATGCTAATGTTATTTTGCGTTTGATTGAACTCTGTCATCTGCACCCTACACGTCCTACATTCCGTGTGGTAAGCTCAAAGTCAGCTGGTTGGCTAATGTGATGCTTAACGGATAGCTAGCGGTGTGACACATGCAGTGCTGCTGTAACTCAACTTGGCCACTCCCCTAATTATGCATAATTGCATAATTGATGAGTTACAAAAAGATAAATCTAGCTAGAGACATTGGCTCTATGGGGACACGCTTTTGAAGCTGGTGGTCATTCAAGGAACTGCACATTTTTGCTTTCACAGATGTGTTATGATATTTTTATAACAATTTACATACAGAGGTGGGCATGTGATTGCTTTTTATCCCACCGCTCCCACCAGCTTGACCAACCCTGCTTGCTTGCGCAGTCATTTTATAGCTGTGCGTGTTACAGCTCATGGAAGCTGTTTGTTTTCAAATGATGCCGGGAACAGAGCTGAAAATTGTGGCGGGAAAAAAACAACAACAACCTTCCAGACACTAAGTTAGACAGCATTCGTGTTTTTAAAAAATGGCTGTAAGAAGCTAATTGGAGGACATGGGCAAGGACTTCCATGCTGCGCTCTCAGTTCCAGAATGAACGATTCTCTCTAAAATCTGTTTAGTTATGAAATACAGTAAACATATAGTTATGTTATATTCTGCCGACAAACATTAAAAACAGGCACGCTCATAATTGAAAATAACCTCTCTCTATTCTTTTTCAGACAAATCCCTTGTTCACGATCTCTCTTTTCTCTGCTTTTTATCTCCAGTCAGTATTTATTTATTCATTCTTATATAGAGAGGATTTCTTTCTGTTTCTCTATTCATCTCCATTTCACCCCATCCTGATGAAGAATTCATCTGTCGTGTGCACAGAGGGGACATAAAGAGGAGTATTTCTCCAGAGTGGTGACGAGGGGGGCAGATTGGGATGGAGAATGAGAGGACAAGAGAAGGGGAAGGAGAGGGTGATGGAGGGGGAAAGAGCCCCAGCGTGGAGCAGAAGATCAGTGAGCTCATTTGCACTTAGATTGACGTCGATGCAAGACCAGGAACATGCGGGAGCCACTGCTATGGAGCTTGCAGCCTTATGAACATGGAATGACCTGCGATTTGTGTGTGTGTGTGTGTATATACATACTGTATATATATTTATCGAAGTAAGATATACTCACAGGCATGGTCTGGCTCCCGTGGAGGCCACTGATTGCTGACTGAGCCTCGGTGTGTGTGGAGAACTTAACAAAGGCACATCCTGCAAGACACACACATACACACACAGGACAGGAATAAGAATAGGGAAATAATCTAGAGCAGTGCAGTAGGCTGGCTGTGTCTCAAAGACAGACTGACACACACAAACACACACGCACACACATCCGGCACAAGCACTGAATAATCACAAATATACGTACATGTTTATTAGATTAGATTCCATTTTATAGAAAAATATTAATAGTCATAAATATTACATGACATCATTCCACCTTTTCTTGTCTGTTGCCTTAAAGATGTTGAAAGGAAATCTTATAGCAACACTTTATTTGAGGGATACCTACTTTGGGCCTTCGTAACACATACCCCTAGCATAAATATTTCATATAGTAATGCTGGGAAGGTGAAAAAGGACCTCATTTAGCAAGCTGGATATGAATATATTTATTTGAAAATTATTCACAGCAACATTTGCACAAGAAATGCACGATTCCTAAAAATCCACTTCATTCAACGGAAGAAAAAAACCCCCCACTATTCTATGAGTTGTACCGTATTATAAGATTTACTACGGGAGTAAAATCATGCAGAGGTCAAGGTTCGGTACAGTTTTAAGGACACGGTTCAGTACATTCAAGACATTTAAATCTATAATTTGGTACATTTTCAGTACAGTTAAGTAGGAAAAAAGACATGAATTTTCTTTTCACTGATGATGATGATAATGATATTAACTTCTATATCATAGTACAAACTTGTAAATGGTGGCAAAACATCGATCTTGGTTGGTAGATGGTCAAAACCAAATAATCATACAGAGACCCCAGAATAATCATTGAAAATTTGATCTCAGAGCCTCCATAATCAAGTTTGCAATCTACTGCGTATAAGTACTGTACGTTTACCAACTGCATTGGAATGGATTCCAACTATTCAAACGATTGTCTTTCAGCATCAATTACTACGCCTAAATAAGCTACTGGGATCCAGGGTTTGTTCTCTGTGACATGTGATGATAGAGTTTATATAAAATGAATAACCAGTCTGATTCCAAATCAGACCTACAACGTTAAATTATGACACCAAGAATACTATCACATAAAATGAACGTATATTAAGGTTTTTTTTTTAAAATCCTATCCCAGGAGACTTGGTGGGGCACGAGGTGGGGTACACCCTGGATGGGACGCCAAACCATTGCAGGACACACACATGGGAACGCCAATCAACCTAATCTGCATAGCTTTGGAGTGTGGGAAGAAACCAGAGTACCCAGAGGAAACCCACGAAGCCTGAAACATTGAATTATATTTGTAATAAACATCTTCATCTGACTTTTCAAACCTATGCACATTTCATATCTTTGATTCCTGGTTAGGGAACCCAACCCCAGCCGCGGCCGGGCCGGACGAGCCAGTGCACAACTAGTGCCGATCACAAGCCCAGCTAAATTGCGGAAGGTGGCATCAGAAAGAAATTCTGCAGTAAAATCTTCGTTTTCTGTAGAAACATAAGATTTACTACAATATTAATAAATGAGGCCCAGATGGTATGCGGTATGTACAATATGTTCGTCCAACAAGCCATCAGAAGAGCTAACTTTAACCAGGTGAGTGAACACCTGGCATTTACAGTATGGCATGATGGTGAAAGATCAATCAATATAATATGATGTTTTGGAGCTCTGCTGTTCTTTGTTGGGGGTCGTGGCTCAGCAGTAGCTCAGCTTACACAAACACTGAAATGGTGCGTTAAGAGAAGGAATGAAATAGAGATTGATGAGACCTTTAACATGTAAAAATATATTGCATATATTATTATTATTATTATTATTATTATTATTATTAAAGGTGGCACCAATGGAAAAAGTAAAATATGGTGGGCCAGGGTTATAGGTTAGACTTGATAAAACTTTTTCATACTTGTCAAGTACTCACTTGTCATGAGTTTTTAAAGGAAAAAAGGGAAGATCATCATTGCTACTAGGAAAAACAATGTGATTTTTTTTTTTTCAATTCTAATTATTATCCACATGATTTGTGGATATCTACATGGTTTGTAGATCAATGCCAAAAAAATACATTTTCAAATTTTCCTTTACCAGTTAACATTTTATTTGGTTAAAACAACTTTAAAACTTAATTAATTATCCGGTAGCTCTAGAGGTAACAGCAATGTTATATTAATGCTATTTGTATGATAATATCATGGCTTATTGCTTATTATTAGTTAAAAACAGTATAAGTCAGAGCCATGGTATGAGTTTGTGTGTAAACAAATTCAATACCAACCATGTTGAGCCTTCAGAGAGAGAAAGCAATCACACACCACTTCTCCCACAATTACATCTTTTAAGCACAGTTTGACCCCTCTGACACATAATGGGGACTGAGTGAGTCAGTGAGTGTGTGTGTGTGTGTGTGTGTGTGTGTGTGTGTGTGTGTGTGTGTGAGAACAAGTAGAAATGCATGCATGTGGGCATGCATGTAATGTAAATGCATTAGATTGTGTGTGAAAGAATGAGAGAGAGAGAGAGAGAGAGAGAGAGGGAGGTAGAGAGAGAGAGAGAGAGAGAGAGAGAGGGCTGTAGAGAGAGAGAGAGAGGGCTGTAGAGAGAGAGAGAGAGGGCTGTAGAGAGAG
>JAOVVB010000023.1:6271075-6285151 GCA_028570985.1 Heterobranchus longifilis | reverse complement strand
GAGAGAGAGAGAGAGAGAGAGAGAGAGAGAGAGAGGGCTGTAGAGAGAGACTCTGAGATGGAATTTGAATGATACTGGTGTCCCGCTGAGATGCAGTTACTCAGGAATGGATTCTGCCACTTTGGTGTCAAGGCCTTCTGTCAAACGCCTCCATGCTGGAACATCAGCCTGACATGCTTGTGTGTGTGTGTGTGTGTGTGTGTGTGTGTGTGTGTGTGTGACACACACACACACACACACACACACACACACAATACAACTGCTTGAGAAGTGCATATATCATGTACGTGGTTTAAATTAGGGTGTGTGTATGTGGATGTGTGTGAGAGAGAGCATGTTTGTGTGCGCATATAGAAAGACTGACAGAGTGAAACTGAACGTATAAATGACAGCCCAGCTGGAGTCCATCCACATGCACTTCTATTTACAAGGCAGGGTTTTTGTGTTCAGAGAATCAATTGTTTCGCTTTGTGCAGATCAAGTGTTTCACTTCATCTCTGAAATGCTCCAAACAAACTGAAATCAAAGTCTAGGCCACGTTGCTCTTTGACACACGCTCTCTCTTTCAGGTCATTCTTTAAAGGTTGTTCATACAGCGCCTTTTATATATGAAATACAGCTCAGTGCAACAACAGTAAGAATTAAACATGGCATGGTTACAGAATTCAAACATTTACTAAACGCAGACTTATCAAGACATAGCTCAGCCATGTTTAGGTAAAGGATTAACAACTGCATCTTCATTGAGTCTACTGCATTAAATCCTGCATACTGTATGCCCAAGTAACATATTTGTGCTATATGACCAATCAGAAACAGTTTTACAGCATGCGTTTTGAAAATTGTGCTCACATTAGAACTAAAGGTCCAGTGGGTGGTGCTGGATCTGATCCTACTCTATAATATCTACAATCCAAAGTTTACCCCCCCTAAGACATGACTCCTAACCCAGACAACATGTTAAACACACTTATCCAGCCGGAAAAAAAACACTCGGTTGTGTCCACCACCTGGACTTGTTGGAGGAGTTGGATCAGGTCAGATTCAGAATTTTTGTCAAGTTTTGTCAATCCCTCATTTCTTCATATTAAATGAAATGAAATGATGAAGGTTGAATTAAACGAATGGAAACAAATGTTTTACTGTGATGCTGCAAAGTGCCTAAAGATGCAATAAAGAAATTTCTTGTTTTTTTTTCAACAACCTCTGCAGCAACCTCATTTCCACTCTCATCTGTTCCAGCCCCTCAGCGTTCAAGTATACAGTACTAATCATCTCTCTATCATCTGTCATCATCTGCTCCTGTTTCTCACCAGTTTATAATTGTTTTTACAGTATGCTTGAATGATTAATAGGTGACTGTGTGGCTTAACAAAAACCACTCCCCTGAAACTGCTCAGGTACAGGAAATCAAATCAAATTAAAGTTTTTTCAGGAAACCTGCAGAATTATTCCTCAAGACTACATCAAAATACAAGACCGTCTGGCTCTGTAAAAGCAAAATATGAAGATATCACAGGTGGCTCAGGACTTTTGCACAGTTACAGTGGGTTTCAATAGGATTTAAGAAATCTATACTGTAGTAATATATTGGTTCACTATGAGTATATTTACTATTTGCTATATCTGTTCAGTTTTGTTACAGAACTGTACTATTAATTATGATTTTATTCATCAGGAGCCTAAGGCTAATAATACTTTATTTATTCATGTATTTATTTATTTAGCACCTTTCAGTTATTTTAACATACTGCTCATTGTAGCTTTTCATGACCCAATTCACTATAGGCATTGTTTATAAATCATTAGAAATATTTATATGTGCATAAATGAATGTTACTTATCATTTTTATTGATATGCAATTTTTGAGAACTTCATACACACATATTATAAAAAAAAACATGTTTATTTTAAAAGTCGACAAAACATTAGACTTTATAGCCCATACCAGATAAATGCATTTATAGTCAAAATTCACAGATTTTGATTGTCTTTCTTTTCTCTCACTCTAACTGCAGGCGGAAGTATGAATGAAACCTCCTGCGACAGATCTGTGGGCCAGGACTCTACTATTATATTTTTGATAACTAATAAAACTAAAGTCATTTTTTCCGTCATACTTTTATCCATGTATATCTTTAGATCATATCTTTTTTTTCTCTGATAAAACTCTGTGTATGCTGTTACCACAGCTGTTAACAATGACGTTTCCTAGTAAACACAGTGGTATAAACCTAAGATGTGTGTTGTAGTTGGAAGTCAAAGCTACTGGTATAGAAAATGACTCAACACAGTCTGACCAATCAGATTCAAGATTTCAGCAGCATTTTTTTTTGTTGGTAGAAATAGCTATAAATATTAACACACAAAAATATAAAATGATTAACAAAGTTAGGTGTGAATACAATTAAAATACTTCTAAAATAAAAAAAAAAACTTATAAAAGTATTACTGCCAGATTTTGCTATAATATTGTTCCTTTTATCCTAGCGGTCACCACATCAGATCATTTGATCCACAGAATCTGGCACAGGGTTTACCCCGGATGCATTCACTGTCACAACCCTCCCATTATCTAACCGGGCTTGGGACCAACAGTGCATGCAGCAGCTGGGTTACAATGTGGGGTGGAGGGTTAACAGTCTTGTCCAAGGGCCCAACAGTGGCAACCCAATGGTGTCAGGGCTCCAATCCCTGATCAGCAACCCAGAGACTCAGCCGTCTGAGCTGCTACTGCCCAATCAAAGTTTGCTGTAATAATGAAAAAAAAAAAAAAGGAAAAGCTTTGTGCTGCTTTGAAGTGATCACAGTGGAAACCTGTCGACTGATTTTTTTTTTTTTTTTTTACTTTTTTTTTTACAAAAAAATGCAATGCTTCAAGAGTTACAGGGGGAGGGACACACAAAATGAATAATAAGTGAATCAGAGAGTGAAGAAATGTTAACACACACACACACACACACACACACACACAAAATAATAATACAAATAAATAAATTAATTAAAAAAACAGTGTTACACACATGGCTTCAATTAACATAAAACTAATCACATTGTCGATTCTTTAAGAAAGTTTGACTGATGTTTTTAATGAGAAATAAATAGTTTAAAAAATAGGGTAAAAAAAAACAAGTAAAAGTTTTTCTTCTATATAATAATATTAATAATAATAACAAATTGCATTTCAGGAGTATATTAAAAGACTGTCTTATATATTAAATTATTATTTTATTCTAATTTACTCTTATAACTCCGCTATTATTATTATTATAAGTAGTAGTAGTAGTAGTGTTGCTTGGTGGTTTTCCAGCGGGTACTCCGGTTTCCTCCCACAGTCCAAAGATTAGGTTAATTGGGATTCCCAAATTGCCCGTAGTGTGTGAATGCGCATGTAAATGTCGACCGGAGATAGGAATAAATACAATGGTAATCACCTTTGGGCTCCGAAGTCCCTAGGTATACTAGAGAGGTTCCCTAGATTGATGGATGGAGTAGTAGTAGCAGTGGTAGTATTATAATTGTTATGTTTTGCTGTAAATGCATGCTTTAAATTCATATATTTTCTACTACAAGACTTAAGGAAGGAACTACTTCTCACCTTTGCTGTTTCCATCAGGACCCCTCAGCACGGTGCACTCTTCAATCACTCCATAAGGCTCGAAAAGGCGGTACACATCTTCCTCCGTCTGCTGCTTGTTCAGCATGCCAACAAACAGCTTCCTGTCCTCTGAAAAACAACAGAGCAAAAAAAAAAAAGTCTGTTATGAATTCTGTCATGTCACTAGTGCCTTCTGGTCATATATTACGGTACCATACATTTCTTTATTTAGCTCTCCAAGCATCCAGCTATTCGAGGACTGGACAGACAAGTGCTGAAGATGCTAGAGACCAGAAGCAAGTGCAGGCTAGTTGTAGGAGGAACAAAGGGAGCGAGAACTAAGACTAGCCCACAGGATGTCAACTAACACTGGTCGAAAAGCGAGGCCTCATTCGCCTCCACACTGGAACATCAGCGATAATAGTAATAATGAAGCACTGTGAGCACCTGACTCGGAAATCTGTGCCTATTAACACACACGAGCTCCATCTCACAGTACTCCTGTTCCAATTAAAGCTCCTCAGTGTGCTGTCATGACTCATGTTCACACTTATTTCTTATTTTCCTGAATTTCCCACCACTTAAAGCAGGATTTTGCAAATGTGAGTCTCTAGTCATTAATACATGATTGTAAGACAAGAACAGTAGGGTAGACTTTAATAGACTTCACTTTAAAAAAGACTGCACTTCTCCGGTATACGGTATATGCACGTACACACACTGAACACTTCATAGGAACATCTGTACTTTTGAATATTTATGCAATTATCCAATCAGCAAATCGTGTCGCAGCAACACAATGCACAAAATCATGCAGATAATACAGGTGAAGAGCTTTAGTTAAACATCAAAACCAGGGGAAAGATTTCTGATCTCGGTGATCGTGGCATGGTGATCGGAGGCTGGTTTGGGTAAGAGGTTTGATTACATCACAGAATGGTATGAAAAATAATCCAGTAAGCATCAGTTACAAAGGCAGTTCTCAGAAGAGGCTGGTTTCTAGACTGTAGGTCAAATCAGTGCTGTTTAAAACCATGGCGAGCAGAAAAGCATCTGCAGAGCTTTACGGCAAACAGGCTACAACAGCAGAAGACCACATCAGGTTCCGCTTCTGGTAGATGTTCCAAGAACAAGGGTCTGATCACCCAAACAGGACATCTGACAGGAAAATCCGATGAATATCTGATTGATATCTAATGATTTTTGCTCCTGAATGATTGGCGAATTGGGTATTTGTATAAATGAGCCGTGGTAAAGTGGTACAAACTATTACATCATTGCAATTTCATACGCTTTCTTTGTATAAAGGTGTGTTAAAAAAATGTCTTGAGGTGAATTATACTTACAGTAAGAGCATCCATAGAGCTACATGACACCCATCTGATAAGTAACACTAAGCATGCTTTCTTCACTTGCCAGTTTTGACTGTAAGTAATGTTGTTCTGCCCTAAAGTATGCTTGTGTATCTCCAAAACAGTAGATGGCAGTATGCACCTACTTGGTCAATAAACACATAGAAGAAGATGAGTACAACGACGTCAACTTTTGTGCTATGTGTTACATTATTAAAACTTTGAAAACAAATGTCAAAAACAGCTCTCTCTCGCCTGCTTTCCAACTTTGCTATGTGCTGCATACATACAGTACCAGTCAAAAGTTTGGACACAGCTTCTAACGCCATCTTCCACAATGCTGAAGGCATCCAAAACATACCATAATAATATACCATAAGGATTGGTTGTTTTTGTTCTGAAATGAATGATGTAATTCCCTGTGTTATTCCATAATATTTAAATCTCAAGGATTATCCTAGAACGTAGATAATAAAGACACTACAGAAAGACAGTGAATTAGAAGGTAGTGTACGTAGATATTGGAGGCAACAGATGATGTCGGGTTCTAATCAGCAGTCCACTTCCATGTTTAGATACAACTGGCTTTCATATCTGATTGAACCAAGCTCAAGTACACTGTTTGAAGCCTGAAACCACATTTCGACTACTTGATCCATGCCTGGGCACGGTTACCCGGAGCGTTCACACTGTGCAAACACTGTGGGGTCAATCGGACTCCACACTGTGAACCCTAAAATCCAGTTGTTTCTCCCCGTCTCCATAAACAAATGCGCATTACAGTGACATGATATAGTATCATGACTTTATCTGTGCTGGCTGTCCTAGCCTCCAGTCCTTTAGACCCCCTGCCCTGCACACAGCTTGATGTTTTCCCTACTGTAGACGCACATGATCAGCTTATTATTAAGCCCTTTAATGAGTTGTGCCAGGTGTGTTGAGAGTAGGTGGAAAAAATGCAAACTGTGCAGAGCAGGGGGTTCCCAGGGCTGGAGTTAAGAAGCCCTTGTTAGCAACATTAGATTAGCAACTTCAGTGTAAAATTACAGACGGAAACTCCAGAGACCGAAGATGATTTAGTTCGTCAATAAAGTCTGCCGTTCGAAGTAGTACAAGTTGGTTAAGTATTACGGAAGAGGATGCATAAAAAAAAAAACAAGTTCAAATTCAAGAGGCTAAGTATAATGGATGCCATGAATTCAAGCTGCCGCTGAGACAAAAAGGACAGCTGGACGATTTGATAGCTGGATTTGCAGAATAGAACAGATTGGCCAGCAATGCACCGTATCAACAGAAGCTAAGCCGTCATTCCTACCAAACAAGAGCATGGCAATTTGCATCCTCACTATATTCCAGCCAAGAATGGCCTTTTTGAATCTTTTTTTTCTCCACCACCTCTTCCAACCCTCCCAGTCCAAGACTGAAGCAAAAGTCGGAAATTTGGTGCGAGGTGTCATACTATTGGGGCTGGTAGAGCAAGGAGATAGATTGCGCCAGGGGCTTGAGACCAGAGGAAGCGTGCCATACTGGTGACAGAGAGATGCAGGGAGGAGGGAGTGCTGGCGGGAGGTAAAAGAGCGAGAGAAAGCTCTAATCTTGGTAGAAAGCACATGGCGCAGGCCACCTGCCAAATCAATCAGAGCTGACCCACAATAGCGGCTCCACACAAACACCCCATTCTGGTCGAAAACTGTGTGAGAGAGAGAGAGAGACAGGGTAAAGGAAATGTTGATATGTTTTCCAGAGCAGGTTTGAATAAACCTCTTATTCTTCCCCTTTCATGTACCCAGTGTGTGTCATGGCGAATTAGTGCAACCACTGTGAGTGAAAGAACTGGCATCCCATTAGTAAGGAGATGCTGATTAGAGACTGTTTTTGTGACAGGGCAGCGCAAGCCTTTGTGCGTTGAGAATTAGCCCTCTAATAAAGCACAGTTTTTAAAAGAAATATTGCATCAGCACTCATTCAGAGGTGCCAAAATGTTAGCGTGGGTGAAAACATACTGAAGCAGAAGTCACATCATGCAGCTTTTACGGGGTTAAAATGAAACCAGAATAATTCTGATTAGTCAGAAATGTTTGATTCACGTAGCTTTGACATTATGTCTGCATGCAGGACAAATCACTCCGACAGAATTCGGACAGTTATTAAGAACTAGATTCTGTAGACATATGATACTCTTTTGAGTTGACTTACCCACGTATTAATGCATTTATTAAAATATCTCATCTTTTTTTATTGTAGATAAACATTCTTAGACATTCTTAGAAATACTATATTTTAAACTCAAATTATCATATGACCAAGTTTGACCCCAAAACATCACCAGGTGTGCTGAACGGAAAGTTTTGTTAGGCTGCTCTCAAGAGGAACTATTGTTACAAGAATACATGAACTGTATGACACTGAAAAGTCTGTAAAAGTGAGGCAGTTGGCAGAATCTACTTTTATTGCACTTACTAGACACCACTCGACATTGGTAAGTAATCATCACTACCTTGGAGTTGGCCACTGCGCTCATTCACTCTGGGCATGTTAAAAACAGAAGAAAGACATTTTGCACGAGCCATTTTCTCAAATTTGAAAAGGAGATGGTCACCACTATAGGAACAGACAAGGCTAACAATATGATTGCTGCTGCAAGGAGTCTGCCATTCGAGAAATTTAAATGTTAAAGTTTGAGATATTATAAAACTGCATAATCTCTAATTTCCTCTAAGCAGTTTTTCATGCAGTTCTTTATTTCAATATTACATGTTTATAATACAAGTAAATCTGAGTATTTTCAAATTGTGATTAATCACAGTCCATTACTGTGATTACTCACTCACTCACTTATCGTCCATACCGCTTTGTCCTGTATTCAGGGTCGCGGGGGATCTGGAGCCTATCCCAGGAGACTTAGGGCACGAGCTAGGGCTAAAACGATTCCTCGAGTAATTCGATTACAAAAAATGATTCAAAATCTTCTGCTTCGAAGCTTCTCTTAATTAATTTTAAATGCCTGCGTTATGTTTTTGCGCAATTATTTGTTGACAGCGCGCTTTTGACACAGCGAGCTTCCCGATGCAAGCCGCCAGTAAACACCAACGAAGAAGTAACGCTTACGTCACCCACAAAGCGGAAGGAGACACAAACAGTTAGCTGTGTATTGTATTTGATGGAGCGTTCTGTTGCGGGCTGCAAAATGGAAGGGAGCGATAAAATTATCAGCAAGCCAAGAGAAGAAGAAACCAGCAAGAGAAAATGACAGAAATTGTCAGTAAAGGCTTATGTTTTGCCTGAGCTTTAGATTTTGAAACTTTTGTTTTTTCTGAAAGTTTAGTTGCACACCTTAGTGTTTTGTATAATTATCTATTTTAATGTGTGCCTTAGTTTTTTTTTATACTTAAAGTCATTTGAAATACCTTTTTTTTTTTAGTTTTTGCATCTGAGGAAAAATAAGAATGCATGGCACTGTAATGCACTTAATTCATCTCAGTCAACTTTAAGCTATTGCTTGTATTGTGAATAATGTTTATTTTTGATAAAATACTGTATGCATTGAAAAAATAAAAGGAAATTTTTCTAAAAAGAAAACCAATTAATCTTTGTTTAATTAAGCAAAAGTACATTTTAACTGATTACTCGATTAATCAATTACATTTTTGATAGAATACTCGATTACTAAAATATTCGATAGCTACAGCCCTATGCAAAGCGCACACACACACACTCAGTAATACACTACAGTCAATTTGGGAACACCAATTAGCCTAATCTGCAGGTCTAACTGTGGAAGGAAACCGGAGTACCCGGAGGAAACCCACCAAACACAGGGAGAACACAGACCCTGGAGGTGCAAGGCAACAGTGCTAACCACTACATAACCGTGCCGCCTTGACTGTGATTAACTAGATTCATTTTTTTAATTGATTGACAGCATTACACACACACACACACACCAACACACACTGCCTGGTCATAAAAAAAAAGTCTGGAATGAAATACTGGAATTGATTTAAAGAACTGTCTTTCCCATTATTAAAACCTGAAAGGACAGCGCTGAACCGTTAACCTAGTTAAAGAAATGTGGTCATAAATAAAATCATGAATGGAGGGGTCACTTAACCGCTTGGTGCATCATAAAAAAAAAGAAAAAAAATTGACAGTAGAAATTGGATCTATGTTTAAAAGTGACACAAACCATTTCCACATGGGACTAAACAGCTGTGTGGTCATAAAAAAAAACACTCGTTAGTGAGACTAATCAGAAAGGCTTCAGTTTGTAACGTAGTGAGCATAAAGATGGACTTTAAAGCAACAGAAACATCGTGATCTGATGAGTTCAGACTGACCCTGTTCCAGAGTGGTGTGAATGTCAGGGTGAGAAGGGAAGTGCATGAAGCGATGCACCCATCATGCATTGTGCCCACTGTACAAGCCTCTGCAGGCAGTTATTTTAGGATCTGGGGTTGCTCCAGTTGGTCAGGTCTAGGCTGATGCTAGCTGATGACATGAATGTACTGAATGATCAGGGAATCACATCAACGACGTTGATAGGCATAATCCTATTCCTAATATTAAAATGTGCAACTTTTTTTTGTATAAAATATGAATAAAAAAAAAAACATGTTGTTTATGTGTTCTATAAAAAAAAAAAAGAACAGAGCATCACATCAACCTGCCGTCGGTTATTTTACATACCGTAACACCACATATTAGTTTGTTATTAATCTACCCTCACAAGGGGTAATACATTTTATATACAAAAACATAATAATAATTTAAAAAATAAATACTATCTTTCTAATTATAATTTTTAGTAATAATTTCACATATGAGAACATATGAGATTAGAAAAAGTCAGATTTGCAGAAGGAAAAAAGAAAAAAAAATCTGATTTGTATTAGGGTTAGAATTAAGGTTAGGGCAACTAAAATTATAGCAGCTTAATTTAATCAGTTATTTGTCAACATGTATAAGAATATGGCAGGAATGTGAAGCCTCTCCCACAGAGGTCTATATTTACAGAGAGCACTGTGTGAGTGGCAGAATGATTCTGTTCAGCTATTGTAAATGATTACTGTTCCAGAGTTGGAGATTGAAGCACAGAGCTGGCATGCACACTGCGTGAGCGTGTGTGTGTGTGTGTGTGTCTGTGTGTGTGTGCGAGCATGCGGGTTGACTGATGAAACTCTCAGTCAACAGTTTCCACACAGCCTGTGTTTACCGAACACACACTCGTCCAGGTGTGTGACGGAGGCCTGTGAATGTGGGCATGATTGAGTCGGGTTCGGATGACGGGTGCGTTGCAGAGGACATGCGAGTTTAATGCCTTGTCAGTGGCCTTGTTTGACTGTCTCACACACGAACACACACAGACACACACAGACACGCAATGCTGTCAGGATGGTCGAGCCTGACGACGTGTCAGAGTTTTTATCATCTTTATGAGTCAAGGTCCGATGTCTACGGAGAGTGCTAAGCTATATAAAGCAACAGAGCAAAAGCCACAGAGCAACAGTCCACCCAAGGACACAGAGAGAGAGAGAGAGTGAGAGAGAGAGAGGGAGAGAAATGAGAGGAAAGAGAGAGGTGGGGCCAAATCT
Source organism: Heterobranchus longifilis (assembly GCA_028570985.1). NCBI lineage: Eukaryota > Metazoa > Chordata > Actinopteri > Siluriformes > Clariidae > Heterobranchus > Heterobranchus longifilis. The sequence goes on along the minus strand of JAOVVB010000023.1, from coordinate 6,274,609 downwards.
AAATAAAATATCAGAAAAGTGCCTGTAAATTGCAAAATCTCTTCCAAGGCCATGACATCCATCACATACTAATATTCCGGTTCCACCAACACAGTGCTGGCACAAGTAATAAGAGAACTGATTTTTCTTTTTTTTTTTTTTGGCCATACAGCCCACGTTGCTACCGGTTCAACAACTAGATGCATGGTTAAACCACGCAAAGTCCATAAACATATAAAAAACATCACCCCAGAACCAGTGCTGTAATGTAACAGAGCACATTGGTCTTAAGTAGAATTTTCACGTATCTGTACTCTACTTATTTATGTTTTTTATATTTCTGGCAACTGTGTATTTTGACTCCAATACATTTCCTCTAAGCATGTTCGTACTCGTTAGTGTGTTTGTACAGTTCGAGTTGGTGATGTAATGCCTGTCTTTTGCCAACCGTCAAGCGCTGAGGGCAAAAATAAATAATTAAAAATAATCAGCCCCCTTCGTCGTCACAGTAGAATCGAGGGTGACTGATACCATCATGGAAGCACCTGCTGCCATCTCTGCTAATGTGACAACTCCAGTGACAGACGAAAACCACCCTGAACATAGTGGTAAAGGATGTGGCTCCTCTTATGCCTACTATAATCACTGAAATATTGACAACTGTAAAATCCCTGTCCAACTTGAAAAAGCATATCAATGTCAGTTAAACAAATAGTGATTTAGCCAATTTTTATTGTTAGCTACTTAGTTATTATTAGTGTTGGCAGACGTTACTTTTTAAAGTAACTAATTTCAATTACAAAATTACTGTCTTACTGTCTAAAAAGTAATCGGTTACATTACAGCGTTACTTTCTGATAAAAGTAACTAGTTCGAGTATTTTTCCATTGCAGAAAATGAAAACTCCTTTGTGATTCCTCACGCATGTTGTTTTAGTCAAGACCGTTATAATTATTCATCCATCATCACTGCGTGACATTACTCGTTACATCAAAAAAGTAATCAAAGTACTCTAATGCCTTACACCCAACACTGGTTATTATCATAAGACTGTTCATACATCTAGCTAACATCACTGATTAGCCTACTGTACATACAATGTTTTAAACACATAACTGATTTTTTTTTTTCTGGAATTAATTTAAATTTTGATGCTAAAGTACGTGTGGGAAAATTCTAACTGCTCACTTTTTAGTAAAACTTTTAGCTTTACTTCCATTACTTAACTATATTTAAAATCAGAAAATTGCTTAAGTACAGTCAATATCAGATACTTTAAGATACTTTTACTTGAGTAATATTCTCAAAGTTAACTTCTACCTATGTCTTTTTCTGAAAAGATTCTACTGTAGTACTTCTATTTAAATATCCCTTTCAAGTACTTTATAAAAGACTACTCCAAACAATAATCACAAGCTAGATGAGTAATACTAAGAATTACTGCTTTGTGAAGCTGTTCTAAGTCACTGCGCAGTCAGTACCATGGACAGCTCCACTAAACACAAGGGAGGGGCAGGGTGCTGAAAGTCACCGAAGCTACCCAAACGATTTTCGGCTACCGTCCTGGTGTTATCTGTGGCCTATATAAGGGCCTCGAAAGCTCAGTGCCGTGAGTAGGATGTTTAAGGCATGTCACTCATATGTGTCTCCTCTACCAGCAGACACAGAGACCTCCGTCAGAAAAGAGCAGAACGCAGAGCAGAAGCCAACACTTGTGCGTGCCAGCTCTCCGAACATCGATTCAAACATCGTCCGGCACGGCTCGTCCAAGCGCCTATGCTGACCGCGGTCCCTGGCAAGAACCCAAAAAGAGGATGAGGCGTCCACTCCCCAGCTGTGATAGCGGGTCCCGTTTCCCCAGTGGCTCCCATTTCTTGCCTTCTCCCAAGTTTTGCACATTTGCTGGGGCAAACTGAAATAAAGACTTTGTGTTTCCGCACTGCAATTATCATCTCCTGGCATCTGTGTTCCACTCACTGCCCACTTACAGTTAACAGACATTTCAGACTGTTGACATTGTCATTCAAATGGTTAATTCTTAATTACACTATAAATTCATTAAAGTATTGATTTTTACTTTAACAAAGATTCTGGAAAGTCCCATACGTATCATGTCATATTTTAACGGCAGATATGTAATCGCTTGATTTTTTGGGATGACCTTAAAAATTTTGCAAGATTGATGTCTTCATCCATCTAAACCAACATCTCTATATGCGATGCTTGGATACAATGACCTACAACTTCATGGACATTGCTATAGGGGAAGTCACGTTGCAGAGGACCCAATCTCTGGCAACCCACAGATATACACACACACACACCACAGGTAATCTGGAAACTCCAATCAGTCTACAAGGCATGTCTTTGGTCTGTGGGGGAACACGAAGGAAACATGGGGAAAACATTCAAACTCCACTTACACTAGAGGTGAGATTCAAACCCCTAGCACTGGAGGAGTGAGGTGACAAACCTAACTAGGTAGCGACAATGCTGTCAATTTGACCTCAAGGAAAGTCTCAGTTTGACCTCAAGCTGAAAGGAAATAATTTCTGATCCAAAGTTCTGATCTAAAATATAAAAGTGAACCTGAGAAACTGACAATTTTGCAGTCAAGACTGAGCCCATATTTAGCTACCTTAATGTCCAAGACCAAGCACAAATGCTAAAAAGGCAGAGACATGTCCAAGTCAATACAAAAAAAAGAGTCCTGCAGATCTGTCACGGCACTGTGCATGGCCTCATACTCGCAGAGCTGAAAGACTTTTTAAAACGGATGCCTGTCTCCTGAGTCTGATGCAATTTATTGGTTATCGGTGCTAATCATTAAGTGAGAATAAAATGCATTTTATTTTATAATGTTTGAATTTGACACTCAGACCATCCTGCATAGAGTTTGCATGTTCTCCTCATGCTTGGTGGGTTTCCTTTGGGTTCTCCGGTTTCCTCCCACAGTCCAAAGACATTAGGGTTTAAAATTAGGCTAATTGGTGTTGCTTCATAGTGTGTACATTAGCATGTGAAATTGTGTGTTTATGTGTGTGCCCTGCGATGGATTGGCACCCTGTCCAGCGTGTACCCCGGTTCGTGCCCTAAGTATCCTGGGATAGACTCCAGTCCCCCTGCATTCCCTGTATACAGGATAAATCGCTATAGACGGTGAGTCAGTACCTCTCATACTGCCATGACATTTCTGCAAAGCACATAAGTTACACCCATGTTTTATTTTGTCAGCATCCCTGGGATGATTTTCATTCCATTTTAAGCTTTTCTAAACCTTTTTTTTTTAAGTCGTGGCCATGTGAATAACGTGAGCTAAAGTTGCTAAATGAAATCGAACCGCAAGTCCCAGGTGAAACCGGGTCTCTCTTCCAGATGTGGTAATGAGTTTATTTATTTTTTTTGCTGGTGGAAATGTGAATAGAGATTAGGCCACCAGCTTCATAATCCGCACTGGTACTGGCTTCACAGTTAAGAGGTGCTCTCTCTCACACACACACATATACACACACACACATGCACTTGCAGCACTAACTATAATAGCTCTCTGAGCAA
>JAOVVB010000023.1:6212975-6226162 GCA_028570985.1 Heterobranchus longifilis | reverse complement strand
AGGGGGGTCTGGATCACTGGGAGCTCAGGAGCAGCATGTGTAGCTCCAAACCATCATGAAGCAGAATCCAGCTGGAGCTAAACCTTCTCTGGATGCCTCAAGATCCTCGAACATATAAAAAATTATATAACTGCTTCATATACGTAGTATGAAGCACTTGCAGACATCATTCCAAATACGAAAATATTGAAAAAACAAGAAAATCACACATCCTGCCACACACATTGGGCTACGTTCACATTACCAGTTTGAAGTAATTCAGATCAGATCTGAGTCACTTTCGTATGAAGTCCTAGTACAAATACGTATCTGATACTTGGTGATGTGACTTCGAATGAAAGCGTTCAGATCATATAATTCAGTCTATATAAACAAGTCTGAGTACTAAATGCTACATTTAATAGGTAAATATTGTAGTTTATATCACAATCCCAATATACTGTAGTGTCGCAACATTTATTAATTGATTCATGCAGCCTTAACTGTAACGATAGGCATTTATTATTTTTCAAGCTCAGTCTTAAGCTTTAATGCTTTTTTTTTTTACATGAAAATGTTAAGTAAGTTTTAGCATTTGCCTAATAGCCTATTATTTTCTTACTGTATATGCAGAATGGTCGGAACCGTATGAATTATGACGAAACTTTTTTTCCCATGGTAAGGTTCATCTTTGCTTGGAATTGCCCATTATATTTCACTCATTTATCAACTATACCACTTATCCTGTACAGGGTCACGGGAAGCCTGGAGCCTATCCCAGGAGACTTTGGGCACGAGACAGGGCACTAGACGGGGGGCAGTCAAAGCCACACACACACACACACACACACACACACATACACACACACACAAACACTATGGGCAATTTGTAAATGTCAATTAGGCATGTCTGCATGTCTTTGGACTGTGGGAGAAAACCGGAGGACCTGAAGGAAACCCAGTAAACACATGGAGAACATGAAAACTCAACGATCCCGAGGTGGGAATCTCAACTCTTCACCCTTAAGTTGCAAGGCCCCAGTGTTAACCAGTATTCCACCATGCTCCCTCATTATTATTATTATTATTATTATTATTATTATTATTAACTTTTAAATAATGTACCCCAAACTCAAACATCAATTAGTGCTGTTGCCGTAATAGACAAAAAAACAACAACTGGATACTGTAATGTGCAGCAGCCATACTTCTAGCGAAGTATATAATACTCCCACAACACATATTTCCCCTATTCGAAGCCTGCGCTTGTTTTTTTTATTTATTTTCTTTGTATATACAGCCTCACATTTACACCTTGACCTTCGCGGTGGTACAGCATCTGGACTTTACACGTTTCATTTCCTTTCTGCCACTCCATTTCTGGCGAGTGGTATTTTGCTATAAAGTAGTGGTTAGTGAGGTGGAACACTGAGTCGCTGAGTTTTGTTAACCTCTCTCTCTATCTGCGCTTTAACAGTGTAGCTACTGCATTACCCCCCCGAAAGCCTTTCGCACTTTACATTGCAGCCCTAAAGGGCACTCGCTCCCTAAAGCTGCGGCTGAACCTTCTGAGCTGTAAATGTATCTACTCTATTCACACATAACCATAAAAAACGTCTGTGAAGTTCGAAGTCTGCTCGGATGAAAAAATCCAAATCGACTTCCATAAATATGGATCTCGTGTTTAAGAAATCGTGTTATACATTTACAAAGCCGATTTTCATTTTCTGTATCAAATCGGAAGTTTGTACAATAACTGCTACTGTATTCATAAAGATTGTCCTGTACTCATGATACATTTTGAATTTATATCAAACATCCTTTCGAGACAATTAGAGGCTATGGGTTGTGTTTCCAGTTTGGCCAGGGTTTCCTCTGGGTGCTCCGGTTTCCTCCCAAAGTCCAAAGACATGTGGTATAGGTTAGTTGGTGTTTCCAAATTGCTCATAGTATATAGGAGTGTGTGTGTGTGTGTTTGCTTGTGCCCTGCGATGTGTTGGCATTATTAATGGGATGCTCAACAATTATAGTTGATGGTCAGGGTTTTTTCACCAAACTCTGTAAGTAAATTAATCTCAAACCCACTCATTATACACGCTTACACAAGTCTTAAAACACTTTAGTCGGAAATCACATGCATTAGAAGCACCACGTGCTGCCGTTAGAAGCCGAACCAGCAATATAATAACATTGATATAATATAATAATATATTCAGTAATAACTGCTTATGCGCGTAATGCATATATGTTTAATGTACTCTGGGTGTAGTAATAGTCATTGGTGGTGGGATTGATTTTTTTTAAACACAATGTAGTAGAAGAAGAAGTATAGTACTGTGCAGGTAAACTGATTAGTAATCGATCAACAACTGTTTTACTCAAACCAATGATCAATTACAGTATGGAATGGTTATTGACTCCCGTCACTAGTTGGCACGCCTGTCCTAAGGTCCCCGGCATGCTCTCCAGGCCCCTCACAACCCTACACGGCATACACGTTATGAATAATGGAACAGAAAGATGGCAAGCACTGGAGTAACAATTAACAGGAATGTAAAATATTGCTGCAGCACAAATTGATCCTAATTGCAATTAAAATGTTAACCATTGATTAATTTGTTAATTTGGTTTAACAATATGGCTTCCACCCTTATTATTGATTACTCATTATTGATTACTTAATTATTAAATAATATCATTTATATGATTAGATTTTTTTTTTTAGATCATGTTCCGACAATTATTATATTCTGCATATAAAAAAAAACAAACAAACAAAAAAAACATAGGGATTTACAGTATGTGATGACCAGCAGTAAGTGGAAGAGACTGGCACCTGGGTGCTGCGTTACACATGGCTGGCTCTGTCATTTCAGCTTCCAAACACAAGCAGCAAAATGTCATCGCTGTTCCAGGCCGTGTTTGCTCAAACTGGAGCCGGCGCGGTGTCGGAAATGAAATAAGGGTTTGCAGGAGATAAATAATGCAGATGGCGCATGGCGGGAGAAAGTAACCTCCCCAAAATAACAGCTGAGACGGGACTCACGTGCGCTGAGACTCTTATCAACGCTGGGGTTTTGCTGAAAATGGCTTTCTTATATTTTTTCCTTTGTATGAACTTTACCATACTGTAATTGCTGAAGCCTGCTGGAGCCAGAATGGCTACCGAACAAAACTGGCTGTTCGGTTAAATCTTCATGGGCTTATCAGTATCGGTGGGATGTTTATTTAGATGTTGTATAGGAAAATTATATACATGGCATTTATGATGTAGAAAAAGGGCTTTGGTGCTGGACTCTTAAACTTAAGGGTTTACGGGTCTCTTCACATAGACTACAGACATCACATGGTCCTGACTTACAGTTGAGTTAAACCCACTGTACGATAAAAATACTGTAGATCAAAAATGTATTTAATATTTTATATACCTATCTAACGGTTAAATGTTCATTTAAATGTTCTCGAAGAGACTTACATTAGCTTAGACTAAATCAAGTCATCTAACACAAATCCTGTTTTATAATAAAGGGACTATATCTCATGTAAATATTTGAATTTTTGAAGGAGAGTAAAGACAAGTAGATGGAAATATTTTTGTTTACTTAAATCAGAAAATCTTTAAATTAATGAGGTCTAAAGGAAATATCAATTTGTGTGAGATTATTAGGTGGCACGGTGGCTTAGTGATTATTACCGTGGCCTCGCACCACCAGGGTTCAGGTTCGATTCCCGCCTCCCGTCAGTGTGCATGGAGTTTGTACAGTATGTTCTCCCCATCCTTGGTGGGTTTTTTCCTGGGTTCTCCAGTCTCCTCCCACAGTACAAAGACATGCAGATTATGCTAAGTGGCGTTCCCAAATTGCCCATAGCATGTGTGTATGTGTGTGCCCTGTGATAGATTGGCACCCCATCCAGGGTGTACCATGCCTTGTGCCCTAAATCTCCTGGAATAGGCTGCAGGCCCCTGTACGACCCTGTATACATACAGAATACGTATGTGAGTGAGAGTGGCACATCACAAAGAATGCACAATTTAGCTGGAACTATTTATTCATTCACTCTATCTACATTCCTAAATTCAGTAAGATAACAATTAGTCTTTCAATTAGTCACAAAGTACTTAATAGAGCAACGTCCAGTTCATTAAACATTAAGGACATTGTATGTTCACACCTCGTGAATCGTTTTTTCATCATACAGCTTCAAAGAGAATAATAAAGGTCTCTATGTTGAATGCGTAATAAGCATCAGCGTCCACGGACGTTGTAATGCTTTTTGTTTCTATGTGGTGAGACGTTTATTCAGTTTAGTTGGAGAAAACCCAAGAATGTCTTCGATCGTGCGAGTGAAGGCACCTGTCTGAGTCATCCTGCACAATTTTTTCGTTTTTTTTTTTCCCCTGAACGTGAAGCTGCTATCTCTCAGCTCATTTCAGTCAAAGAGAACCCAACAAAGCCTTTACCTTTCTCTAAAATATGAATTACAGAGGAGTTGAGTAAAAGGAGAAAGAATAAAAAGGTGAACGGTGGCAGCAGCATCACTTAAGTCTTTTGTTATAGCTTTCTCAGGCTGCCTCCTTGGCATTCATCTGAATGAGACAGACACAGCTTCAGGAGCGGAGCTCGAAATGGTTCCCAAACGCACTGTAAAACCTCTCTAAAGCCTTTACCCTTCATTCCCAAGAACATTAGCAGTGCCATGATGGGTGAGTGTTTTTTTTTTCTCCAACCTGCGTTGGCCCAAAATGGGACAGAGCTCCACTTATACCGGCCCTGAATGCTCACCGCGGCGTCACGACTTATGGCGCGATTGGCCCATTTGCTTGGTTTGTAGATCAATAGCGAAGAGAATGAAGGTTTGTTTTATAACAGCAATAAAGTGTCAGGTAATCAGTATGGAGACACTGCTAATGACCCGAAGCCTGACTTTTTTCCGCTTGTAGGACTGCGGTTAGCCATTCATCACAAAGCCAGCCTGCTAGTGTTTCCTTCCTGGGTTCTCCCGTTCAGCTCGGGCAAACGGCCATTTAAAACCGAGTCAAAACTCAAAGGTGACCGTTAGAGCACAATGCAACGGAACTGTCTACAAACGAGTTGGTTATATAGTACATACCATGAACCCTTCAACACAATTAAATCAATATGACTAATCCTGTTCAAATGCAAAATCAGCGCTAGCATCAGTAAACTTGTCTGCCACTTAATTTACAACCAGCGTACTTCTGGAATGAGTATAGATTCGAAAAAGCAAATCATCAAGTCTGAATAAATTTTTAGTATATAATAAAGTGTCAGTTCGGCTTCATGCTTTCATTCGAACGAAGCAAAACCACCTGATTATGCTTGTAAGCTATCTAACACCAGTACTATTTCGTAGCGGTGTCTGAAAACATAGTGGAGAATATCAAGCGGAAAATATTATTGCAATAAAGTGAATACAAACCATGTACTTTGCAAGCTATGACATACATATACAGTAACATACAGCAATGCCTGGTTTCATTAATGGCGAGCTATGAAGGCAGTTCTTCTAAAGACGAAAACGCGATTCTTTGTTTTGTGAAACTATGTATGTTTGGTTTGTCTTAGGGATATACCTGAATATTAATATTCATTCATTCATCAACTGCAGTGCATATGTTGTATCCGAGGAGACTTTGGGCACGAGGTGGGGTACACCCTGAACAGGGTGCCAATCCATGCCTAATTAGGCTGATTTGCATGCCTTTGGACTGTGGGAGGAAACCCACCAAGCACGAGGAAAACATGCAAACGACACACACCGACCTGAGGTGGGAATCAAACCTTTGACCCTGGAGGTGTGAGGCCACAGTGCAAACCACTCCGCCACAGTGCTGCCTGAATATTAATATACTATGGGGAAATGCGCCCTGAATCTACTTACATAATAATATATGCCAATTAAGATATTCATCTTTGTATTTATTTCATACAGATTGAATTAATTTGTACAAATACAGATACAAATAGAACAAAAAAAGTCTTTTTAAATAATAAGTTTTTAAAAAAATTCCCTTTCTAATTAGCATGAAGGTCCACATGCAGTGTGTCTGTTCCGGATTGTGATGGTGGTTTAAAACACGTTTCTTGAAAATTTCATGGCTCCCAAATGGTGTGACCAAAAAAAAAAAAAAAAGTGTCCTACATCATGCAGAGATTGTGGGTTTGAATCCAGACGATGCCACATCCATCCATGGTTGGAAGTCCTAGGGAGCAAAATTGCCTGTGCTCTTAAGGGGGGTGGCATTCTCGCTCTCCCGTATCAATCATAGCGGCACTAGCCAATTATGGGCTTCTACAAGCTCACACAGGCCGACGGGGGCTAATAGCGCTTTCCTCTGAGTGTGTTACATTCCCCAGTTCGAAAAGAAAGATGCAATCGGCTGACTTCACGTGCCTTGGAGAAAGCACATGATAGCCTTCGGTCTACCTGCTTGCGAGCTGTCATTTGATAAGAGAGAGATTTTTCACACAGATATTGAGTCAGCAGTCACTCACAAAAAGACATCACCTACAGATATCGATAGTGATACGGCGTTAGACCCCTAATTAAACCGCTGTGGGTGTGGCTTTATCGTTGTGTACCAAGCCTCCTGTAAAGGGGACACAAGAGAGGAAGAAAAAACTCGCGCACCAACCACCGCAGACTCAGCAGCCACAGCGCCCTAATCGTTTCACTCCCTTTTTTCTGTAAGTGCTTTTGTTCTCTCTTTCTTCCACCGTTTCACTTTTCCCTTTCTGTTGATCTCTCTTTTTTTCCTTCATTTAAAAAGCAGCATCAAATAGTATAATAGAAAAAAAATCTGGCAGATCTGAGACTTTTTTTTTTTTTAAGAGAAATCAATTGCTCTTTAATTGTCTTCCTCATTGTAAATGATTGATGTTACTCGTCCATCTGGCCTTGGGTCAGATGAATCTGCTCTCTCATTTAAACGTTCAGGTACACACTCATGTACAGCATCATGACACGCTTTCTACAAACCAAATTGTGATTGACTTTTTAAAGGAAAAGTCAAATATTTTGCAGGTACTTTGAATATTCAAATGCTGCAAGAATATTTAAACATTTAAATTAGTAAAAAATCATTTCCATGCAATTATATATAATAGAAGAAAACCCACTAGACAAAGGGCTTCAAACATACTGTATATCCATTCAAACATGCTGTATATCCATGATTCAAACCCACCAAATGAATACTTGTTATGGATTACTATGATCTTGTGAATAAATAGAAATATATATATATTTTTAAGAGACTATGTGTTTAACTACGGTGTGGAAGAGAGTAATACATCCAGGGCCATAAACACAGCTCCAGATAAAATCACAGATTGTAAAAGCACTGGACAAACCCTTTGTGACATCACCCATAGGTTTAGTGAAGAGCAGTTTTGAAGCTTCGAAAGCTCAAGTTGTCGTGATCTTGAAAGGAGCTGACTGCGCTTAAACCCAGGTCAATCAATAAATGTACAAATGGACAGAAAGAACAAAGCCCGACCGTTGGTTGGATCATGCCTCCTTACCTCAGCTACCACTAACTAGCTATCTTAGCTTTCTTAGTGTTAGCTTAGATAAAAAGCTAAGAAACTAAAGAAAATCATTAACTTGATTGTTAACATTACTTTAGTCCGGTGCAAACATGCTCGAGTGACACATAGAAGACAGCTAGCAGTTTGACACCTGTAATGCAGCTGTCACTCAAATATACCACGCCCCTAATTATGCAAAGTTCATGGCTTTATGTAATTTTAACTGATGAATTAAATTACAGTACCTTAAATTCACCCACATATACTTGTCATTATTGGAAAATCTATCTGTGGAGACCAATACCATTTTTTGTACCAGGTTAAAAAAATGTGTTTACATTTTGAAAAAACGAAATGTTTATTTCTATTGTCATGTTGGACATTTTAACAATGGGGGTCTATGAGGCTTGTCTCACTTTTGGAGCCTAGTGGTCATTCGAAGAACTGCATATTTTGCACAAAGAAAAACGTTGCCCCTGGGATTAATTCTGACAATTATATATATTTGTACATTAGCAAGCTAAAAATATGACATTGTAACCATGTCGCTTTTCAATACTACTACTACTACTACTAATAATAATAATAATAATAATAATAATAATAAAATTAGGGTTTTTATAGCAAAAAAGGTTAATATTAATTTAGGGTTAATATTTTTTGAATTTTTATTTATAAATACATATATGCCAATCAATTTAAGCTGTTGACTTCATTGACTCTTATAGTTTATAATGCAATGCCACTTGCCTTCTTTTCTAACTCTTGTTTTCTAACTCACTTACATACGTACATAATTATAACTGTTTTTATAATCTATCGCAATTTGGTAATTATTCCCTACAAGCATTTTTATATTCTAAAAAATGTGTTATGTGCAATACATAATTCATTAAAATGTATAATTATGTTGTGATGCAAGTGTCAATATTCATTATAATGCCATGTGTTGCTCGGCACAACATGTAAAACTAAGAATTTTCAGCCAAAAATATATAAAAACAAAACAACAAAAAATCATTACAAGAACAAACAGATAACGACAGTTATTGCACTTTGAAAACATTAATATCAGAAGAAAAACACACTACAAAACAAATATGATTGGCTCAGAAACAGTGGCAACCTCAGGATGGCGTTGTCCTGACCTCAAATACTAAGGCAAGGTAATTATTTAAATGATTAAAGTAATTGTGGTAATTACACAGTAAACACAAACCCTGTAAGATGGCAGCGAAGGGGCAATATACCAGAACCAAATCGCCCCAACATACACACACATATGCATTTAGTGTTCCTCAGGTCCTTACATTGGCTTCCGTAACATTTTGGATACTTTTACTTTTACTTGTTAACAACCTAAATACATTGCAGATATGCTCACTGAATATAAACCTAACAGACCACTCAGATCGTTAGGATCAAGTCAGTTAGAAATACCAAGGGTTCACACAAAACAAGGGGAGTCTGCTTTTAGCCATTATGAGCCCGCAGTTGGAACCAGATTCCAGAAGAGATCAGATGTGCTAAAACATAAGTCACATTTAAATCTAGACTTAAAACTCAACTGTTTAGCCGTGCTACGTCTGAACCGACTGCATTATTTAATGTTTACCTAATATTTTAAACTGTTTTATTTTTATTTTAAATTAAATTTTAATTAGTTATAATTAGTTTTCTATTTTTATTTTAAATTAAATTTTAATTAGTTTAAAAGTTACATTGCAAACAGTTTTTATTTTTATTTTAAATCAAATTAAAAAAATTTCTTCAAAAAGTTTTATTGCTATTATTTTCTATTTCATTTTATGATAATTTTCTTCTCTTTACTGTAAAGCACTTTGAATAAACTTGCCTTCCCTCCCATGCATGCGGTTAACGCAAACTTCCATCTATATTCCATAAATACATCTGTCAGCAATCCAATCGATGCTATTGTCTTTCATAAGTACAGCGACTCAGACAGTCCTGTTTATAATGTATGAGGCATTTTGTTAATGATCAAGATGACATGCAAGGTTCAAACAGTGATGGTCCTTTCTGCTAATATCGAATGCAGACTCCTGACTGCTGAACGAGAAATGACCAGATCAATTACCGCAACCCACAAAACGCAACAAGCTCTAATGATCTATGGTTTAAAAAACAGGAAACTTTGTAGCTCAATGAGGATGAACGCTATCATTTAGCCATATCTGCTAGTTAAACATTCAACAGTTTCTTCCAGTTAAGCTGGAGAAAACCAATAGTAACTATCTGAAAGACAAAAGATCTGATGGCTAGCCTAATGGCAAGTTAAAATAGTTTAGCAAAAAAAAAACATGTCTGCTTGTTTGATTGCTTCCTAGGGTAAGAACTGAGCCAAAAACACACAAAACAGTTAATGCTAATGCTTCTTTTTATGACTAGCCACATTAGCATGTTGGGTGAAGTTACAAATATAAGCTTAAGGCTAAAAATGGGATTTAAAGACAAAAAACAAACTAAATATTTCATAGCAAAATGCCAAGACATTTCTCTGGCACTTGAGTGAAACCATTAAGACATGCATATTTCATACAGCACTAGCTATAATGAGAGTGCAAAAATGCTGCAATGAGAGAAAAACCACCCTTCCTCGCAACAGAAGAAATAAAAAAATAAAGAAAAATACCCCTCATTATATTCACATGTGGCTTGTTTATGTAACAGTCTTGTTAGCTATAAAAGCATTAGATAGTTAAAAATATGATTCAGGCTAATGAATGAAGGATAACATGCAATCATAGTATCGATATGCAGCTAAGCAGTATCTTCAGCTTAAGTCATACCCAGTCATGCTATCATTTTAAATATCTTTCAAAACCATCATCAAAAGCAATATAACATGAAAGGGAGTGCTGTGGTGTCGTAAGCGTCTCAGCCGTGCTATATCCAGCAATACGGCATGATTTGCTCAAGTGTGATTTTGCTTTTATAAAACAGTTCCAGAAACATGATGTATGATTAACAAATTATGATTTGTTTCATTATTTAACCATTTAATCATTAAAAAAAAACAGTTAATCATTTATTTATTTTTCTTTTTGCTCGGCCAATGCATATGCTTCCGCGACAGCTGGAACTAACTAACCGTGACTGGCAGAGCTGGCGACTGACAGTGCAATCAACAGGGGTGAAAGTAGTTTTAAATTCTTAACGGTACTTTGTGAGCTGAAACCATGGAGGTGGTGGACGGTCCTGTAAATCTCATAAGTTTCTCTTACTACTTCCACTTATACTGCTCTGCTTTATAATATCAGCTCCATTAACTTACAGGTTCCAGGGTTAAATCCCAAATAGCACTAAATAGAAATGAGTGCACTAGGGTATATCATCCATTGTCAAACACACCAAGTAGTGCCCTTGATCAGGGGCTGGAGAGCGATTTGGAAATCAACCTTGTGTTACAAGCTTTGTAGCCGTGAATAAAACAATATAGATGGTTCAGATGCAATTTGGAACGACTTAGAAGCAATTATTAAGAAGATAATAGGTTTTGTCACAATGTGTCTTCTTGCTGAAAGTCCTTCTGTGACAGGTTTTGAATGTTATCCGGCAGTAATTGTTATTACTACAATTAACGATCGAAGAACACCCCGGACACAGAGTAATACATATGGTTAAACGTCACAGTGTTGTTACTGTCCATTATCACAATGCCTCTCATCCAATCAGATTAGTTGGTCAGAACTAACTGTTGAATAATGCCCAATATTTCTTAAAGTGAGGTACTAATGATGAAATGATTTATATATTTACAGGTAATATGCGGTAATACTGTATCTGCTCAATAGTTTGCTAACAAACAATTTTGTTTGATTTTTGGGGACATTTTTTGGGGTTTAACTTGTTGAAGGTCCTTCTGATCTCTCGTCATCTTCCAGAATAGCACCAGTTACATAGCTCCTGATGTCTTTTGGCACACTGACTTACTTTTGGTGTTTCTGTTCGCACAGCCTTGTGCTGCCCTCTGTTTGTGTGTTACAAAACTAGTCTCAAGACTTTTTTGATACCGTATCATCTTGATAGTTAGCTAAACTAACCCTCAAACAAACATGATTGTGTCATTAGAGAAAATATATATAATAAACTTAATAAACTTAAATAAACTTCTTAGCTATGGAATATTGAAGTGGTGAATTTTAGCTAGCTCTCAGCATGATAGTTAGCTCAGCTACCCAACACACAGGGCTGTGTTATTAAAGAGAATTATTTAGCTTAGATTGAAAACTGAAGTGCATCAACCATCCTGATAAGCTACTGACAACAGCTTCATTTTTATCTTAACTGCAAGCCATTCTTCTTAAACGTAATTGCCTATCGATGTCCTGAGGGCATTTTATGTGTGTAGATGCTTTAATCTGAGTCAATGCTAACACTTTCATTCCAAATGTCTAATAATTCTCTAGCTAATACTGATGCGGCCCAAGAAACACAACCACAGAGGTCTGTGTCTATCCATTTCTCTCAAAGGTCATTTCAGCGTGAGCTTTTACGTTGGTGAATATGACACACACTTATATAATTGTGGTGTGTGTGCGTGCATGAGTGTGTGCTTTTTTCTGCTTGCCTGCCCATAACAACTTCAATTAGGAGGTCATTCACTTTGATTGCAATGCACCGTTCTGTTCAAACACACAGACACACACATATATATACACTTACACTCCACATCTATACATACAGTGTGCAGCCAGCAGTCTTTCTGAGAATAAGACATCAAAGGCACAAAAGCCCCTTTAAGTGGCCGTCTCCATTCAGCTGAGATTCGGAGACACACATGCAGAGAGACTCTTTTGTTTGGACTGCTGAAAAACACTTGGTATTCTGGATGCGTCGCTGTGTGCTGGGTTGCAAGGAGAAAGGCGAGCGAAGGATAAATATCATTTATGACAAAGCAAGGGGAGTGGGTTTACCACTGTGGCAGTGCAGTTGTGGAACAGCGTTTCCTGACCAGCGTAATGTTAGCAGAGACGCAACTCTGGCCTGATGAACCCAACAGAAATGTACAGACAATGTGTTTCAAATTATTATAATGTGCATTTTTATTTTCTCATAAACCTTCCTTTATAGTTGGCCTAAAATTTGCCAACAACACAGATGTTGCCACAATGTTGGTGTGTACTGTAGGTTGTTTACTATAATGAAATGACATTGAAACAACTTTGAATACATGACGATGGCATAACACTGAATGCTTTCAAAAACAACATGCCAAAACTGATGGCCTGAGCAGGATATCAACTCCAGTCACTGTAGATGGGAAGACCGTGTACGTACCACTGAACCACTTAGAAACATGATGTTCAAGCTAGTAAATGTGTGTACTGTACATAACAAAGAAAACCACAAAAAAAAACTACTGAGCAAAAGCAATTTACTGAAATATTAAATTGGAAAGCAGCCAAAAGGGTAAACTTTTTTTTAAAAAAAACCCTCTGAACGTCTGGATGTGATGCAGTTTGGACTGTAATCATAATATTACAGTACAGTAATTTGAGAGATTAGATATACTTCTTGGTTATAAAGAAAATGAAACAGAGATGTAACATTAAAACACTTAGAAATGCATGACATGAGATACACAAGCTGTGTGTGGGAAGCTGCTCCAAACCTCTATTTGGAATTCTAAAT
>JAOVVB010000023.1:6198270-6209271 GCA_028570985.1 Heterobranchus longifilis | reverse complement strand
AATGTAACGCATTACATTTTAAATGCATGTAATTTGATTACAGTTACCAATGTCAATAACATTACGTTACTAGCGTTACAAATGAATCAAAATGCATTTAAAAATCACGCTTTGCGCGGCAGCATCAGTAAACGAGCATGCGCTGCAAACAATCGTCGGAGAGCTTTGTAGTAACAGGTTCGCACTTTTTGCATGGGCGGCACCACAGGCACACGGACACGACGCGGGAAAAGGGGTGATTTTAGGGAGCCTACTTAGTGAGCGAGGAGTGACAACAGGTTAAGGCGCACGCCTATCACAGGCACATGCAGTGAGAGATGTTTTCAAAGTAACTTTGAAAAAAAATATATACTTTTTACATGTAAAAATCAGTAATGTAATCAAATTACAATTTTAAAGTACCGATTAGTCATTTGTAGTAGATTACTTTTTTTGAGTAACTTCCCCATGTTAGTAACCATGTTATCCTGGGCATGGGGCGGGAATATACTGTGAATGGGATGCCGATTTGTCTTTTTGCGGCATGTTCGGCTGCTGTGTACTCTGCATGAAATGATCATTTCATTAATATTTAAATGAAAAAAAAAATAATGCAATTTTCAAAGCTGACCTGAGCTTTGACAAACAACAGCCTCCGCTCCTATACACATACACACACACTCGCACATAGCGCCCCGCCCTCACAGAGAGACGGAGCAGCAAAAGCAAGAAGAGAGAATTGACGATCTTGGCAAGAGTCCCTGCTATTTTATTGATCACGCTTTGTGCACCGAGAAGTCGTCTTTCCTCATATTCGCCGCTCTCATCCCTCTCGTATATTTAACAAAAGCAGGCAGGGCTGTGAAATCCCAGGCTCCAGTCACACTCTCTCCTCTAATGACTTTTTAATTTACTGTCTAATGGTAATGCACTTGGCAGGGCCAGGATGTGGCCTACACACACTTCTTCACTCAATAATGCAATCGCTTTAGTCAAAATGAAATCCCACAACAGCCATCACAGAGCGAGAGAGAGAGAGAGAGAGAGAGAGAGAGAGAGAGAGAAACTGGGATAGAGGGAAAGCAAAGAAGAGGGAGGAGGGGTGCAATGTAGAGAAAGTGAGTTTGTGAGATGAAGCGAAGAAGTGCAAGAGCAAGAGAGGCTGCAGGCAAGAGAGAATGAGTGAGTCAGTCACTGAGCGAAAGAAAAAAAAACAAGAGCGAATAGAATAAGATCACTTAGGTCAAGGCTAATATCAAGAATGAAAAAACATATAAAAACAGTGAGAGTGGTAAAAAAAAGGGAGAGTGAGGAAAGGAGGGTGTAACGTGTATGAGAGAAAGAGAGAGAGAAAGAGAGAGAGAGAGAATATAAGAACAAACAGAACATGATCATTTACGTCAAGGCTAACATCAGGAACAAAAACCCTATATAAAAAAGACACAGGAAGAGATTAGCTGAAGAAGAAGTAATAGATTTGGGCATACCTCCACGACTCTCGCTGTCAGCTGGTTTAACCTGAATAGGCCGTGTCATCTGCAAGACAGATCGACAGAGAGACAGAGAGAAAGAGAGAGAGGTTAATCTCGAGATGGAAACTAAAACCAATGATTTTTCGAACAGTCTTTCATATCATGTGCTTTTGTTTCTGTCCAACTGATATCACCATTCATCTTTGCGAAGTCTTGCCAACTACATTTCTTGCAGTCCCAAGCATTATTTCCCTGTTTGTCGTTTCCTGTTTTTTGGCTCCTGGCTGTGTCATTGGTTATAAATATGAACTTCTTTGTGATTGCATTGATCCTCCGTATTATCAATAACTATGATTTCCATTAATAAAAACATGATTAAATGATGCACTTCCATCCTGGGTCATCGTTTCACATCCTACACCAACTCTGATTTGGGATTAAAACAGATTTATTGTCTCCATAGATAGCACTGGTCATGTCTTCAACCTTATCAGACGTCCTGATAGTGGGATGAAATCCACAGGGGTAGTGTAGGCTGTATTGGAACAATTCGGATCGGTACCCAGAAAACATTGGTCCGGCGGTGGCGTTGTGTCCCCGGCCAAAAACAATCGCGGTAGGACATCATTAATTGGTGATTGGAAAATATGTGACACAAAATGCATTCAGAGACATTTGTACAGATCTACAGTTATCTGTGGTTGTATGTACTGTATAGTTGTTACTCTGATTTTAGCTAAGTGTTGTTTAATACATACCCTTCAAGCTAAAATTTGGATGATTGACAACCGTTTATGACAGCTGTTGTGAATCAGATAATGTCAAACACGTCCATTCAACTTTCAATTTGGAACTATTTTTCAACCATGACGGGGCGTGTCGGAGGGACGTCATTTCAACGGTCATCAGACATCTAAATGTTTGCTGGGTACGGTCTACACTGATCAGCTGTGACTTCAACAGGACTGCCAGGTCAAGTGAACAATACAGATCACCAACTATACATCAGTAAACTGATGGGAATGGATCATGGGCACCCAACGCTCACCCATGCCTGCGGGTACCAAAGGATAGCCCGTCTGGTCCAATCCCAAAGAAAACCCAATGCAGGACAAATCGCTTAAAAAGTCAATGTAGGCCATAAGCGAAAGGCACCCAAATGCCCAGTGCATCACCTCAGCCAATGGGACGCACCAGACAAACAAGTCGAATTCAGGAAGGCACAGCCCACAGCCCACAACCCACAGCACTCAAAGATATAAAGGCTCCACTGTGTTAAATATTGTACCAAAGCACACTGCAAGAGGTCTTGTGGAGA
The DNA here is from genome assembly GCA_028570985.1 of Heterobranchus longifilis. Taxonomy (NCBI): domain Eukaryota; kingdom Metazoa; phylum Chordata; class Actinopteri; order Siluriformes; family Clariidae; genus Heterobranchus; species Heterobranchus longifilis. Next base: position 6,206,502 of record JAOVVB010000023.1, on the reverse strand, counting down.
AATGACTCAAGGGGCCAGTGATGCCCAGGTGTCTCAAGAGAAACCCCAAAACCTAATGAATTTTAATGTTTACGGTTTCAAGGTCATGAATCCAGTGTACCTGGCTTTATTTACATCCACTGGTTTATGAATTTGGGTTGAAGAATGTGAAAAACACAAAATACAGTTAGTCCCCTACATACAAACATTCGAGTTACGAACTTTCGAAGATACGAACATGCGTATCACGGAAGTTAGAGCACATGCCCGGAGTACATCACAAGCTCAGGATGTCCAGAAGGAAGCGTAAAAGCATTTTAATTGTGATTGATTGTGTGAAGCTGCTTTGCGACAATGTCAATTGTTAAAAGCGCTATACAAATAAAATTGAATTGAATTGAAAAGCAGCGGTGATAAGCTGGTACTGCTAAAAAAGCACTATGTAATAATGATGGAGACAAAAGTGAAAAGAATAGAGCGAGGTGAAAGGATGGCAGGTCGTTTTTTTAACATGAATTGTTCAATCAATTGCACGATTTTAAAGAACACTTTAAAAATCCATAATATACCAGATCCAAATTGTGTATGGCCAAATGTGCTAGTACCGTAGTACCTAGACAATGTTTGTTGAACTTCCGAACGAGCTCTTGGAACGGAACTCGTTCGTACCAGCTGTCCAGTGTCCTGGCTCAGCATTGGCACAAAGTGATGCACAGTAAAAATGACATAATTATGGAACATGTATGTGCTGTCTATAACCATTTTATATTTAAAAGATTTACAGTATATACATAAATTCAATCTAAAAAAAGCTGACCTTTTACTCTTGTAAAGTCATGTCTTTAGTCATCTATTATGCAAACTTTTTATTCATAACTAAAAAGTATGGTCATCTTCCCCCAACCAGAATGTAACAAGACTCTGGTTTAGTACAAATAAAACCAGCAAAGACGCATCACAATGCTTACAGGGATGTGCATAAACTATAGACTCGTCAATCCAGACACCGCCTCCACCTTCAAAACATACGCCATTGCTGCTTGAACAAAATTTTCATCTTCCTGCACTAATAGGATTCCATCTAGCTGGTGCTGGTGAGTGGGCCAAGCAACCTCCACAACTGACTGCAGGCTGGTATCTACGTAGCTCAAACTCTATGGATTTTTTGGAACACTAACTTAATAAGGCAATCAAATTCTGACAAATAAGTCCCACCCAATGAAAATCCATCTTATGCTGGGTTTAAGGAAGAAAGCAATCAAACGTGGAGAATTGTAATATCTTCTCCATGGAAGGTATTAATATGGAAATGCATGATAAGTCTAGGGTGTAGGAAGACATTTAAACATCTAAACATTATGCACAGCAGCATTAACTTCCAGACACTTTGTCAGGTCAAGACTACTAAATCAGACATTTCTCACTTTCGTATTTACCTACCTTATCTCTATTTTTTTCGTAAAGGTGAAAAAGAAGTAGTATAGTGCTTGAAACCATGCAAAACACAAACAGCCACCCCTGCCCGTGCCATGTTCCCATCAACTACAACTACTCCATCATTTTCTCTCTCCAATTACCTTCTGTTTGATCGCTCTCCTGCTTTTTTTTGCCATTTTTGGGGGATGATTTCTTTTCTGCCCTCACGCCAGGTTGTTTTTCGTCGTGCACAGAGGCATGAAGTCACCCTTTATATCATGAATAAGGAGTGTGTGCCGTGAAGTGGAGAGCGAGAGGGGAGAGAACTCGTGGATGATGCATTTGCATTTGTTTACACCCCGATGTGGCTGAGGAGAGGGAATCGGGCTCGCTTTCTCGTACGTCTAATGCCCAAATGAGGAGGCTTTTAAATCTTACATCTCGAATCCAGTCGAATGTAATATTCTAATTAGAGTGTGCAGGTGGAATTCGATTCATCGGAGCTCTCACGTGTGTAAAAGGGGAAATTGCATTCCCTGTCTTGCAGAATTCAACAACAGGAGCGTGAGCATGAAGAAGAGGTAGAGAAATAGAGATGAAATAGAGGGAGACATGTGAGAGACTGGAAGGAACAGCGGGTGAGATCCGCGCTCGCCCGTAGCGCCATTGCGATGATGAAATGCTTCCCTGTAGTGAGCTGTCACGGTTCATGCCGCACAAGCACAACAGGAAGCGGCGGCTACGATGGGCTGCTACAGGAAGTTAGCAGCGGCGCTAACTGGAGCGTTGCGCCCCGTATCTACCACACACACACACACATCCCCACCACTACGCACATCCAAACATGTCTAAATACACACTTTAAGCTTTCAGACATAGCCTATGGTGCAGCTGGGACTGTTTGCAAAGAATCTTTTTTTCAACATGGCATCCTTTAGTATAGCAGGGAACACACCGTCTCATCTCGCACGCCTATTCATTCCAAACACACATTGAGTCGATAGGACCGAACGTCTAGGGAGGAATACGAGAGCTTTTCAAATAAGGGTTCTGTAGAAAATAAAGCAGAAATCCAAATCTCTTTTCCTTTATGATTTAGAAAGCATGATAGATCGATCTAACCACTACGTAAGCACGGAGCTCAAAGAGCTAAATGGATACTCCAAGGGCATCATTACTTTAGCTATTAGATAATATGCTTATTCCCTCAAAGCTAATTATATGTATTTGTACGTACAATTTCAGAACCCAGAAATCTAATGATGCAATCTGATTGTGGTTCAAACTTCAAGTCCATTCAACTTTAGCTTAGAAAACACTTTTTTTTTCTTCTTATGCTGCCTGAATATCAGGATTATTCAAGAAGCATAAACATCTGTCTTTCTGAAGATTGATTACCAAAGTTCCTTTGAGTTTAAGGAAATTAAAATGCGATGCAAAACCATGATTGATTTCCAATGCGTCAAGCATATTTTTTTTCTTTCGCACTAAAACAAAAGGAAACAACAGAGGAAGCTGGTTGTCAAGTGCTATGGGAAGAATGGCATATTGAACCGGTACACTCATCAGATTTTAATCTGGCCAAGTGAAAACACAAGACTTGAAGGAATGAAAAAAAAGAAGTAAAGAGTCACAAATAAAACAGATTAAAAATAGTTTCCCAGGTAGTAATGCATTAGGGCTACAGTGGGGCACTTTATGACTATCTGAGCAAAACTCTCGGCTGTAAAAGCATCTGTCTGGCCTGAATTACTAAATACTCACTCCTTCAATGTACTCCATGCCTCTACGAGTGACATTTTCCAAGTTTAGGAAGTGTAAATACCAAAGTGCCCAAGGTTATGTTGGAGTGGTATGGTAAAATATAATTTCAACAAAACAGCTTATATTAAAAGGGTTTTCTTTTGTCAGGACTCTGAAAAGTTTTCAACCCATGGGTAGATCCAATGTACACCACCAACAGTCTCTGGTTCTAATCAAATCATACTCATTTTAACATCATCGCAGTGTCCGTATGTTTTACTGTCATATTCTTTACTTAAGCTCAGAGCTAGCTCAGAGCACAGGATCGCATGCTATTGTGCTCAGAGCAAAGACAGTTTAGGGACGTGCTCAAAGCCCCATTGGTGTCAGGATGGTAGTGCTGGGAGTTGAACTCTCAACTCAACAATTGGCAGCACAGAGGCTTAACCAGTATGTCACCACTTCCCCATATCAATATCATTCCCCAGACAAGATAGAACTCTAGGTCAAATTTAGCAGAGGGACAGTTATGACAATGAAAAGTGTAAGGCAGGTTGTAAGGAGCTTAATGGCATTTGGAATGCAAAAAATAAAAAATAAAAAACGCCCAAATGAAACCGTGACCCAGCTGTAAGCTTTGCTCTGCAACGCAGCCTCATCAAGACTGAGTGGTGGTTGTGTTCTGGCAGTGTACTTTGGATGAGCTCTTTGCCATCATTCCATTGATGTATGTAGACTAGATAAGAGCCAACATTTCACCATTAATCAAACGTCCTTAGGGTCTGAAGCCAGCTCTACAACTGAACTCAGGTTTGATTGTAAGCCAGATTATAAAGTCAGGGTGTATACTGTACACTGAGAACAGTGAAGTGAAAACTACACTACACTACCTGTTTCACTCTACTGTATCGAGTGATAGATAATAGATTAAAAATATTTTACCATCACCAAGTGAAAAAAATAAATAATCCAAGTTTAAAATGGCATGTGAAATACTTTGCAAAATTCTATCATTTTGTGATAGCTGAGACAAAAGCTTTTTGCACTTTCTGAAGATTTCTTAAGCATTTGCACATACTGTAGCATTTGACGATCCACTGTACATACTCGAGTCTAGTTGTATATTTTCTCTGCAACTAAAGTACTTCATTAAATTTTTTATTGTGCAACAATTGAATTTTTAAGTTCAAAGTATACTTTGATTTTATTACATACTGTATACTTGTATGCACACAGCTGCGACCCAAGCAGTATTGCCTGCATTATGTGTATCTGGAGAATTAAAAGCTACAGTTGAACCACTAGGGAAAAGCCTAGGGTTGTATAATCCCTCGCCAACACTGGAATGTCAGTGATGAAATGGTGCCATGCAGGAGGCAACGTTATTGTTTATTTTGCGAATACAGTATGACGTATAATAAAATCGTTTTTGTTTCGAAAAGCTGAGTGGACCATACACAGAACAGCTGAGTCTCATTTTACATTATATTTAACTACAACTCACTCACCGTTTAAATGAGTGTGGCGCATAAGTAAAGCTCCAAACAGCCACTGAATATGTGTGGTAGTCATCTATATAAATAAAAAAAAAAAGGTTTTGTTTGTACATTGGTCAGAACTCACTCTTTCAATAATATCTTTATACTTCATACATTGGAGGACCAGAAACCAGTCTCAAAAAAATGTCTGCCTGTGTATAGTATCTGTATGTATGTCTGTCTGCATCCAGCCAATCAGTTCAGCGTTTTTTGCCTAAAGGTGGGCGTGGCTATACACGTGACTCAACATAGCCAATCAGTTCAGCACTTTTGCCTCGAGGTGGGCGTGGCTATAAACGTCCCTCAACAGAGCCAATTAATTTAGCACGTTTCTCTCAGAGTGGGCGTGGCTATACACGTCACTCAGCAGAGCCAATCACCATGATAGTTATACACTAAGTATACAGAGACGCAACGGCAATGCCTCTACAAACTTTCACAATCCTGACTGACGCGTATAGCCACGCCCACCACAATGGAAACGCGCTAAATTGTTAAAAAGTGCTCTGTTCCGTGAGGTGTATACAGTAGCCACGCAGCATGGCTTACTCCAAAAAATGGGACGTACACTATGAAAACTGAACCATTCGCCAAAAATTCTATCAAAATGTTGAGTAGAAGAAACGTTATGAGCAGTTAAGTCAGACGCTGATCAGCTTACTTTTAGCTTTAACCTTTTAACTATTTTTACAAACTCTTTAACCGTCAACGACGGGTATTAGTGCTAGTCTATAGTTAAACGCAAGTGTATTCCAGTCTTTAATAGGAGCCGTAAAAAGAAACGTTCGTCCTATTGTTTGAGGATCATGTGTTTAAATCCTACTAAACTAAACTTTTTTAGAGAAAGGATAGTCCCTTAGAAATATGAATTTTGGAAAAAAAAAGAGTCACAATTTACTTTCAAGTGGTAAAACTACTGTACTAAGACTAATCGTTAACTTGAAAGCTGAATCACGTGTCCTGGAACTAGAAAATCCCCGAAATGTGCTAAGCTACAGTATACACACATCTACTTATATTAAACAGTGGACAGGCCATAAGGACAAGAGTGTGTAAAGTCTCAGCTACAGTTTGTAACACACGTTTCATGATAATCGGGAAGATAATAAGCCTGTCATAATGACAAATTAGCCACCTGCCGGAAGACACAAATTTATGCACAAAACACATAAATCTTTACGAGCTGTGCAATTACTCTAATGTGTGTTGCATTCCTCTCATGGCTATTTGTTGTAACTAATGATAGAAAGCAGATTTCATTTTGGGAAGAAAAAAAAAAAACACAGACAAATTTATATACAGCGTTCCTCTCCGGAATCCTTTCAAATTCATGTAGTTCTTGTGTACAAGTCACACATATTGTTTCTGTATACAGAGGGCTGTATGATGAGGATAGATTGCAGGTCCTGCGTGGGCCGTTTTATAGCTTGGGGTGTCCTTGGAGCACTGACCCATAATGCTCAGCGTGGGCAACGGGAGATCAAGGTCCTGTTACTGATTTACACACCTCCAACTGCTGAGGCAGGATGATAACCAATTAGAAATTCCCTGTAGCTAAAGTCTTAAAGCGCACACATGTGCACACACACACACACACACACACAATACATACATGTTTGTGCATGTGAGTGCGTGTGTGTGCGCATGAGCTGAGTCTAGGATACATTACATATCTAGGATACATCACAATGATCTCAAACATTCTTTAAAGTACTCATGGTGTTTGACATCTACCAAGGGAAGACTGAAGAAATATTTATCTTTAACAACAATTTGGAGTTAAACATTACACAAGATTCAATTCCTCACCTAATTAGGAGTGTAAACAACTAGCCAGTAATTCTAGTTGTAGAAAACAGGGAAGTGATGAGAAAGTTGAATATTTATTTTGTCAAAGATGTCAAAGTCAAAGATGTACTGTACCATGGATGGTTTTTTTGTAAGTACATTGGTACCTCAGCATACGAATTTAAGTCGAGTTCTCAAGGGAAAATTTTGGTTTGTGAAACGCATTTTCCCATGGGAAATAATGTTACAAATTTCCAACACTATAATCACATGTTTGCATATATAAACAATCAAAACATTTACGAAAGACGTGAGTAGAAGTAAAAGAAGTAAAATATGGAATAAATAAACATTAAAGCTCACTTAACCTTAACTTATAATTCCTCTTGGCACCGGCTGCTTTAAAAACTAACCTAAAAGTAGCTCCGTTTTCTTCTTGCTACCGTCCTTGCTAACATTCTTGGAACCCATGGTGCTATATCTTTACTAAGTCTTGCACAAAATGCAAAAAACCCCACAAAAAATCGTTTACTTGCTTTGCTTGGCTTTCCACTGACGTTTTGAACGGCTCGCAGACATATTCGCAACTTAGCCGGCGTTTGGTTTGGTCGCTTGTACGCCGAAAATGCTATGTATGCCAATGCAAATTCCTTGCAAAATTTTTGAAAATTTTATATGCCGAGGCAGTGGCGGACTGGACATCTGAAGCACCGGGAGTTTTCCCGGTGGGCCGCTGGCTAATGTGGGCCGGCCCAATCAGAACGCAAATATATTTAAAAAATGACGGAAACCATAATATTGCATCGCTTTTCTACACAGGTGAATGAGTGTGTCGATCGCACGGGCGCCACCGACAAAGAGCATGTGTTTGTGTGCACGCGAATGTATTGCCCTCCCTCCTTATTAATTAGTTTGGTCTATTCCATACGTGTTCTGAAACACGCCCCCTTTCACTTTTAATTTAAAGAGGGAGAAATATTGATCCTTTGAAATATAATAATATTGAAAAAAGATAAAGTGGAGCTGAAAAGTTAGTACGGTCAGGGATAGCGAGGCTGGATCCAGCGGCAGGGTCAGGGATGATGAACCAGTGCCTGCATTAGCTTGCGCTAGTAAACTAGTTACTCATTTTAATTATTATCGTAGTCAATATTAATTACTAGCACGAGCTAATGCTGCTACTGATTTTATTCCAGCTTGCCTGTTCAGTTTGATTGGCATCCTTTTCAATCGGCTCGGCCAATGTATTATGATGTGGGATGTGGTGGGCTGCACTGGGCCAGGAAGTCCATGGCCACTTTTTGGTCCCAGTCCGCCCCTGTGCCGAGGTACCACTGTATTTCTAGGGAAGCATACTCATACTCTGTTCAAGACAAATGTGCCCATTTCAAGATAAAAATATTTCCTGAATAAATTTTATTTATTTTATTGGAACAAGGCTTCAAAACTTTTTAACATATTTTTTTACACACCAAAACTAATAGTTTTATGTAGTTTTGTACATCGTTTTCAGGTTTCCATTGTGTGCTATATAAACCTGGGGAACATAGGACCCTGCAAACGTAGGACCCTAGAACTGGAGAGTGGCGCAGTGGTCGCCCTATCATCCGGAGATCGCTGGTTCGGTTCCCAGGTGATGCTGTAACCTCTCGCAGCCGGAGATCTCGAGAGAGCTGATTGGCCGAGCTCTCTCAGAGGGGAGGGATGAGAGGTACTTAGTGCTCCCACATTAATCACAGCTCTACAGCCAATCAGGGGCGTCTGTGAG